>CANXYC012405602.1:0-55899 GCA_948193065.1 Aleurites moluccanus | reverse complement strand
AAATGTTAGAGCAAATTATATAAAACATGAATAGCTAAAATAAAATTAACTAAAAAAATCATGCTTTATATATACAACAAAATGCAGCGGAAATTAAATTATAAATACCTCAAGCCGTTGCTTGTTGTTGTTGTAGGAATAACTACGAATTACAGAGCTAATTTTCTGGGTTTTTTCTCTCAAATTCAGATGGTGAATTTTGTGTATATTGAGAGCAAACCTAAGGACCTCTACACATACCCTTCACCATTAACTGCCCATCACAGTTAATGGTGATGGGCAGTTAATGGTGATAATGGATAGTTTTTTTACAGAAAATGAGAGAAGGAAATGGAGAGAGAAGTGGACCACTACTTTTAATGGAGTGGCTAACTCCATAAAAAAAGGAAAATAACTTACATCATCTACATGTAATAGCTCATCACATGTATTCAAATATTATCAAACATAATCACATGCGATGGAAATATTTGTGGAATCGAAACCTCCTTTAATACTCAATCTATTGTAATTGGAGATCCGTCCCTCTCTTGGTTCTCTTAAGATTTAAATTATGGAGCACAGGTGAGAGACGAATTCTAACTAGGCATCCTAATGTTTTGTTATCTATATATAGAGGGTCAGAGTGAGATTAACTTTAACCAGCTATGTTTTAGTATCATCATCAATCATAACTCATAAAATGCCTTCTCACATCGTATCATGTCATTAGGGGGTGGAAACTAAGCTGACTAAATTATTCAAATTAAATCAAAATGAAACCGATGATTTCATAATTTATTTGGTTTGAAAAAAGAATGAATTGAATGTTTGGTTTGATTTATAATTTGAACATTTTTTCTCTATTTCAAAATGAATTGAACCAAACCAAAATTATAAAATATTAAAATTAAATATATTTGATTTTATTTTATATACAATCATATTTTTTTTAACCTAGTATTAATTTAAAATTTTAAAAAATATCATCCATTAATATTAGCTAAAAATAAATAAATAATAGTATAATTCTTGAAAAAAATATAAATTTTGGGCATACTAATTAATGGAATAAAATTTTATATTGTATAATATTGAACTATTTTTAAATTTTTTTATTATCAATACTTTATTTGTATTTTTTTCTAAATTTATAATAAAATAATGATGATTTATAAAAAATATATTTGGTTTGAAACAGACAAACCAAAGATATTTAAATCAAATTAAACCGAAATCAAATCGATAATTTGACTATAATGATAATTTAGTTTGGTTTGAATTTTTTTTAAACCAAATAGATTAATTTAATTTGATAATAAATCTTCAAACTGATCAAACCAAACTAATACCACTCATACATGTCATATTATATTGTAACATGTACATTGTTCATGTTAGCATAGAGGATTCTGTCTAATTTTATTTCCATTGTGATCACAACACAAGTGCAATATTCACAAATAAACAACTCATTAAGATATTCACAAGTATTATGCTTCCTTAATCTAATGCTATATATACACACAATAGTCAATACATGAATGCAATTACAATATTAAATGCATAAAAGGAATGAATGTTATATTAAATTATATAACTCAACATTTGAAATAAAAAATATCTGACACAATTTTTTAACAAGTGCAGAGTAGCTGAAGATGAACCTAAGTGATCTATAATAATACAATAATACAACTTATTAATAACAAAATGAGAAAAATCCTAATCTAAGCTTAATTCTAGATAACTTTTATATTTCTGCTGAAATTTTAATAGAATCCCTTTTATAACTAAGATATTTATTCCCTGAAATAAAAAGAAATAAGCACTTCTAAATAACTCTCAGAATTCAGACCAATCCATAATAGTATATGTAACTCTGCCGCCCTATCTAGACCTCCAAACTTGACAAATATCAAACAACCTCAACTTATCAATCATATATAAACTCAACCATAAAACATTTTTTAAAGTAATTTATTTAAAAAGACAGTTTATAAATTTTAAAAGAATTATCAATAGCTATAAACTTCTCTCTTTCAATAAAATTTTAATTTAGCTTATAAATTATTTAAAATCAATATAAATCTTTTAATTCTTTTAAATCATATATTTTATATATATACTTGCATATAACTCTATAAAATAGTTTACTTAAATATGACGACTCGAATCCAAATTTATATTTTAAAAAACACAGAACATTGCTATATAATTCAACTTAACTTTAAAATATTCCACAACATAAAATCCTTATAAAAACATCTCATTTTAACAGTCGGTTAAGGTTATAAATTCATATAACATAATAATCATTTGCTTATAATAACTCCTATGAAAATGCTTTAATGAATTTAATCATATAATTGAAAGAAGAATGCCAATAGCATAAATTTATCTAAAATAAATTCATAGAAATTCATAATAACTTTAAATTTATTAATCAAGCTTTAAAAACATATAAAGTTTGGCAGAATACTCATTTACAGGCATTTAAAATACTAAAGCTAAATCAATAGAAAAACATTCTAGGCTTACTGGAGCCAAATTCTTACAACTAGTAGGAGGTCTCGCTTGAGTACCAATCTAGTCTATTTGAAATGAGAATACTATTTTAGGTGATTTCTCACTACTTGGACTGCTATAATATTTTTTGTAAATTATTCTTTATTTTTTTATTTTTGAAATTCTAGGGAGTCACCACCTTACTTTATTTTTATTGAGAAAATATAACTAAAAATCTATTTTGACTTCAATTTTAAATTCCAAAGAAAAAAATGCATTAGACCTTTGAATCGGGTTGAATTCAGGGACTAAATTTTTATAAATAACTAAAATTTGGCTCTAATTGAATAATGACTTTTTGAAGAAGAATTTTTTATGAACAATTATTGAATGATATTTATATGAATTAAAAGTGATAAATAAATCAGTAAACATAAACAAAGCATTTTAAAGAATGCATTAAGTAAAGCAATTAAATTATGTAATTTTATAATTAAACCAACATTTAGAGTTATCATTTCTAGTCCTTATGAGTTTTTGAATGATCACATGTCTCTTAAAAATCCAAATTAAAATAATATAAAATAAAGTAAAATTAAAAGAAAGGAAGAACATAGAAGTTGATTTGTTTATTTGGATTTGGTGCTTTAAAACAAACAAGTTTGTGTATCTCTTTAAATGATAATTAAAATCTACGCAACTCTTTTTTTGTTGTAAAGAAGTTGGTCTAATTTATCATATTTTGTTTATTTAATACTTTATTAATTTTTTTTAAAAAAAAATGAAGAAGAAGAAAAAATTTGAATTTAAGATGCCTTAAATTAAAATAAATTGAAAAGAGTTTAGTTTATATACTTACATTTTTCTTTATCTAGCAAGGAGGCAGTGGTTTGAGAGCCTTTCCGGAGCAAAGTTTCACTTTACAAAGGAAATTATAAAATAAGTCCAAAAACAAAACTAATCAAAAGGGAATTAATTTGAAACTCCAAACACCACGAGAACTTTAAAAGTTCAAGTCTTCTATTTTTTTAGCTCAAAAAACTAAAGAAATTAGTCCGAGATCAAACATAAATGAACTACTTTATAAGAACTTATTAAAAAGGAGGGAGAATGAAGAGTCAACTAGAGAAAATTCTATCTAGATGTTTTAGTATTCGTTTTTGTCCATTCTTATTCTGGGATGACTGAGGGCTCTCCAAATGTTCATGAATGTCCGAACGCTCCACGGATAGTGTGTTTGTTGCTTTAAAATTTTCATAAGTTTGATTATATACAATAAAGTGCAAAATCACATGTTCACAGCTGCTTCTCATTATGGTTGCTTTCTTGGAAAATAACCATGATGATAGTAAACACGTACTACTATAGTCAAATTAGGACAAAAGTATCCTAAGGTTATTTTAGGAAGATTTGAAAAGCTCCTAAGACTGACCTTAAAATAAAATAAAATAAAAAAAACTCCTAAAACTGCCTTTAGAATAAAAAGGGTTAATTATTATTTTTTTCTGTAAAATGACATAATATACTAAATCTCTCTGACTTTTTAAAAATATGCTAACTCCCTCCTGTCGAATGTCACAATATATAATTAGATTTTTTCATCCAATTTTGTCATTAGTCAATATTATAAGGGTAATAAAAAGATATAAATATCCTTACTCTTTAATTTTAATTAGTTATATTCTATTTTTATTTTAAAAAATATTTTTTAGGGTTAAAAAATATGTTTTCATATTTTTGACAAAATTTGAAAATAAAAATAAATAAAAATATTTTTTTAAAATATTATTATTTTATTTTTAAAAAACAAAAAATAAAAAATAAAAAATATGTTTTACTTTTTATTTTTAAAATTGTCAAAAATATGAAAATAAATTTTTTTATTTGTATTAAAAAAATTTAAGAAGAAATAATTTAATTTCTTTTTAAATTATTTTTTAAAATGAAAAAATAACAAATAATTTTTTTTAAAAAATATTTTTGTTTATTTTTTATTTTAAAATTTGTCAAAAAATATAAAAATAAATTTTTTAACTTATAAAAAATATTTTTTAAAATAAAAATAAAATGTAATTAATTAAAAATAAAAGACTATGATATTTCTATCTTTTTACTATTTTTGTAAGATTGACTAATAATAAAATTGGATAGAATGATCTAGTATTATATTGTAAAATTTTTCAGGAGAGAGTTAATATATTTTTGAAAAATCAGAAAAACTTAATGTATTGGATCATTTTACAGAAAAAATAGCAGTTAACAAAAAAAAAAAAAAAATCCTAAGACAGGACATGTTGCATATGGCATGTAGCATTTACCTTATCTATATTATTAAGACATTATTACATAATTTAAAATTAATAAAAATTAATAGACTAAAAAAATTTAATAACATTATTGTTAAGTTAATCAACTATTAGTATAGTTTTATTTCTATATATTTAAATTATATTTTATCTTTTTTTAGATTTGTTTCTTCTTTCTTTACTTTGCACATGACTTTTCATTTTCACTACTATTTGGTCCTTCTTCCTTAATACCCCAAATTTTAGTTTGAATTCTCCTTTAAATTTAAATATGAATATTTAAAAAAAATTAAATGGTACTATTAATAAATTAATAATTAAAAATTCAACAATTATTTATATATTATTTTTAAAATGAATATTGATTTTATCTATTTTATCAAACCGGAATATAATTTAATATTATAACTACGTATCTTATTTATGAATTGATTTGATATATTTCAAAATATAATTGTCAAAATAATTAAAAATTTAAAATCATTTAAGAGGGTGGTAATCCAATTTTTTTATTCAACTTATTTTAAATTAATTTAATTATTTTTGTATAAATTATAATTGATTTTTAATCATATTTTATTTAGAATAATTATTTCTTAATGAGTTATTTATTTTATTTAGAAAAACCATATATGAATATATAAATAAAACTAGTTATGAGCAAACACATATTTATTTATTTAAAAAAAAAAAAATGAAAACAATAACCAAGAGTTCTTAACGAGTGAAAATCAAAAATCAAAAAGCAGAAAGAGATAAAATAATAATAAAAAAAAAGAAAATGTCACAAAAAGATTAAAAAAAAATACCAGATTTTTTGTGTTACAAAGATAGAAAAGAGGTCATAAAAAAAGAGCAGGTAAAAAAATAAAAGAGGATAAGCAATAATGCTAATAGAAAGTAAAAATAAATTGAAATCAAATTAAAAAAAAAAGAAAAGAATTCAAACTAAAATTTGGAGCATTATGGAAGAAGGATCAAACAGTAGTGGGAATGAAAAAATCACATCTAATGTAAAGGAAGAAGAAACTTTAAAGGTATAAAAATAAAATTGTAATGAAAGTTATGTTATATATTTATTTCAAAAACAAAATTATATTACATATTTTAATAATAAAAAAATGTAAAAAATACAATATAAAAAAAATTCTTAATACTCCTCCCTATAATAAATATATTTATTTTATTGATTTATTTGTTGTTGATTAATTTAAGATGAATCATTTTATATTTTAATTCACATCGTGGTTATTGAGTAAATTATTTGTTACCAAATCTCTGTCTTCAGCCAACTTCTTACCATGCGTTGTGACAAAAAATAGAAAAATACATAGAATCTGTACTGTGTCAGCAGATTGAGGGGGTTAACACATCATCTCTTAGGCCATGGCCCCGCTAACCTACCGTCCTTGCGTTTTTGGGTGAATTATTTATTGCCAAATCCTTGTCATCAGTCCAATAGTCTTCAACCAAAAAGTCTATAAATCTCTAGAGACCAACAAAATGTGTTGAGCTATACACAGAGAAAAGAGAGATCAGAACACGACATTGAACATGACGGCCGCCCGAGCATATTTTTTTGCAGCCGGATTTTCACCGGCGGTGCTCCGTTCTTGCCTAACTCCATCGTCATCTTCATCATCATCCGGTGAAGTAAAACCGAATACGATTCCAAATCAGACTAAGAGATTTTCAATTTCTACGGAGCAGACATCAGCTTTTCCGGCAATGGAGAAAACGACAAATGGAAGTTTGAAGATGAAGCGGTTAGAAGAAGGAGAAGAAGAAGAAAAAGCAGAGAAAATAGAAGAGAAGCAAAATCCATTTATTTGGAAGTTAGCCGAAGAGGAAATGAAGAGTAGAAAGAGTTTGAAGGATTATTTTGAAGAATCAAAGGAAATGATAAGATCGGACGGTGGTCCACCACGATGGTTCTCTCCGTTAGAGTGTGGGTACCGTTCGGAAAATTCTCCTCTCCTCCTTTATTTACCAGGCAAGTGGTTGTTTTCAATTTGTCTTCTTTCTTTCTTTGTGTCTTTATTTTGTTATATTAATTATTATTATTATTTAATTACTCCGATTATTGATTGGGTTAATAAATGGATTAAATTTAGGTTATCAGTAAATGGAAAGTGTAATAACATCATCTTCTCGCTGTCTTTGTTATTATTTTTAGGATTATTTACTATTCCTTATTGTTGAATCACCTAATATATTAAATTTTTTTTTTTATATTTTAAAAATACATTAATTTTTTTTATAAATATTATAATATATTATTAAATCATTTCGTTTAATTTTATCATTAATTAATACTTAATCAATCCTTTTTATCATTAATTAATACTTAATCAATCCTACACAAAAATATTATTATAATTTATTTTTAATTAATTATATTTTATTTTTATTTTAATTTTATTTTAAAATTAAAAAATTTATTTTCTTTGATAAATTTTAAAATAAAAAATAGTTTAAGTAGAAATTAAATTATTTTTTTAAAATTTTTTAATACATATTAAAAATTTATTTTTATATTTTTAATAAATTTAAAAATGAAAAAGTAAAAAATATTTTTATTTTGTATTTGTTATTTTTAAAAAATAAATAAAAATATTTTTAATTTTAAAATTTTTTAATACATATTAAAAATTTATTTTTATATTTTTAATAAATTTAAAAATGAAAAAGTAAAAAATATTTTTATTTTGTATTTGTTATTTTTAAAAAATAAATAAAAATATTTTTTAAATATTTTTAAAAAATATTTTTATTTTTAAATTTATCAAAAATATAAAAATATATTTTTTAATCTTAAAAAAAAATTAAAATAAAAATAAAATATAATTAATTAAAATTAAAGGGTAAGAATATTTTTATCTTTTTCCAGGATTGACTAACGATTGACTAACGATAAAATTAAACGGAAAAAGTCTAGTAGTATATTATGACATTTGTCAGGGGAAAGCTAATATATTTTTAAAAAATAAAAAAAATTTAGTGTATTGAATATTTTATATAAAAATAATAATAATTAATTCTTATTTTTATTATTATTTAAAATATTTTATTTTAAAGATTTCATTTAATTAGATTATTTTCATAAAAATCACAAAATTATTAGTGAAAAAAAGGATGGAGAATTTTCCACGAGACACCTCTTATGTTTAAGGGGTCTTATGCCTCGTTGAAACTGAGGGGAGGAACTCAAAACCTTCTCCAAATAACAATTACTTTTTATCACTCAAGTTATTAGGCCTTGGAGGTTCGTACACCTAGTTGAAACTGAGGGAAGAGACTCAAGGCCTTCCCCAAATTACAATTACCTTTTATCAGTCAAGTTAAGTCTTGGAGGTTCGTATACCTGACTGAAACTGTGGGAGAGATTGAAGACCTTTCCCAAATAATAATTGCTTCTTACCACTCAAGTTAGATATTTGTGGTATTAATGTATTTTTTTTAGTAATAGCATTTGAGCGCTGGACCCACCTGACCTCTCCCAATTGTTATCTTTCTTTTTCATTTTTTTTTTAAAATTTGCAGGGATTGATGGTGTTGGGCTTGGACTTGTTAGGCAACATTATAATCTTGGAAAGTAAGTATAAAGTATCCCCTCATCCGCTTCATGTACTATGACAATGACTGATAATAATGTTCTGATTTAGTTGAATCTTCTAAACTAATTTATTAATTGTCCAATGCATAATGACGTACATTTTTTTTAGTATTAATGATTTAATTATGGATTGTTTTTTCCTCGTTAGGTTTTTCGACATATGGTGCTTGCATATTCCAGTAAAGGATAGAACACCATTTACAGGTCTGTCAAAAATATTTCCTTTTTTATGCATATTAGGTGTGATAGAGACGGAAAGTAAGATTGAATTCATTATAATCTTGTGCTCAACTTTGCAATTTTCTTTTTTGCCCTTCTCAGGCTTAGTGAAAATGGTTGAAAGAACAGTTAGATCAGAGAGCGCACGTTCACCTCGCAGACCAATATATCTTGTTGGAGAATCTCTGGGAGCATGCCTTGCTCTAGCTGTTGCAGCTCTTGTCCCTGACGTTGATCTTGTACTTATTTTGGCTAATCCAGGTAAAAATTTGCGTCCTTAACCATTAATGGGAGTATATACATGCAGTTCCCCATATTTATGTATATCCATATTTTCTATGAAATTCAGCAATGTATAAGCACGGACATATGTAAGCACATGAACATGAATTGACTAGTGAAATGACAATATATAATGATCATATGAGATCATTGGTTTTTTACTGGTTAATTTGACTGTCCAGAGAGTAGGCAGGAATGTACCAAATCCTTGAAATATAAATCAATGCAAGAGGCAGCCACATATGGACAGTTAATTAATTCTTCACAAATCAAAGTATTACATGTCTTCCAGAGGCCCTTCTTAGATAAAGGGAAAAAGCTTTGTTCGTTCAGCATCAACTTGTAACTTCGGCTTGTATTGGTTATAATTTATTTACTCCGCATGATTTTGATTGATTTTTGTTAGGAACATCTTTTAAGAAGTCGCAGCTGGCATCTCTAACACCTTTGTTGGTAGTCATACCTGATGAACTCCAGCTTCGCCTTCCATATTTGCTGAGCTTGATTACAGGTTTTCTTTATTGTAAAATTGTAATTTTGGCTTTGCTATTGCTCGAGATATATATTTGATTTTGCATGGAGCTAACATATTAAGCTTTGCTCGGGTCCATCTGTGCATCATCCATAACCTGTTTGCTTTTAATAAATGGAAAATATCGACATGCACCTAGAGATTAGCATGGAGTAATATTTCAAATTTCTTTAGCTTACTTTGTGACGTGCAATTCAGTTGGCTAGGTTTCACCATATTTTAACTTACATAGCATAATTGACTTAGGGAGTTGCTAGGCAAACTTTTGTTGGATCTGCCACCACTAGGAAATTAATAACTGTTAATTTTTTATGGCGATGGAGCTTTTCATATCTCAGTTGAATTTCACCATTTAATGACCAATATTGGCTTAAGCTTAGTCATAATTAAGAAACAAGTTACTTGGTCTTTGCTGATTGAGATTGAGAGATCAGACACTTGAATCCAATAATGGGATAGGCATTAACTGGAAGGATGTTGAACAATTTCTTCACCTAAAGAATATAGGTTTTGCATCGCCATGCAAAAGCCCACTGGTTTTAAAGCATGGAAAGCACTGGCTCCTCTATTTTATGCTGAAATTTTCTACTTAATATGGGGACCCAGGATTCAAAATCTAGATTTTTTTTTTGTCAATCAAGTAAATACAAAATTGAAAAACCACTTAACCAAAAAATTTAAGCTTGGAAATGAGGATCCAAAAATTAGGTTTGCATCTCTAGCAAGTTCAAGGAATCAAGAATAGCATCTGCATGCATCTCAACTTTCAGGTTGCTAGTATTGTGGTTGGAAGCAGAAGAGTGTGAATTTGGATAAACATGGATTATCTTCCGATTGAAAGTGCTACTTGGAATTGATTCTAGCAAACCTCATCCCTATTTTTATCCCCATTTTTTCCATTTATCCTTTATATCATTGAAATTTCAGCACTGTAAAAGAAGTGCAATTGTATGTGTGTGATTATTTTTCC
Source organism: Aleurites moluccanus (assembly GCA_948193065.1). NCBI lineage: Eukaryota > Viridiplantae > Streptophyta > Magnoliopsida > Malpighiales > Euphorbiaceae > Aleurites > Aleurites moluccanus. The sequence continues at coordinate 45,487 of CANXYC012405602.1, read as the reverse complement.
CAGTTGATACCAGCAAATGATGATGCATGCATTTAGGTAATCCTTTGAAGGTGGTGATGGGTAATGTGATAAAGGGAGTTCCACTTCAACATACAGTTGAAGAGTTGTCACAGGATGTCGCTGCAACGTCATCTCACCTTTCTGTAAGGTTTCATTTTAATTTATTAAATCCAAGTGTTAGTTTTTGTATGATACCAGTGACCGAAATTTTCAGTTGACATGTTAAGAACTCTGTCCTCAGAATTTATTGTTGAGGCTTATTTTTAAACGAAAAATATTGCCACTACTAGGCATCTGTTGGCAGTTCATGTTTAACATGTCATCTCTGGTGTTTACCATTTTTTTTTTTTTTTTTTTGTGTTGATGCTTGCACAATGCTATGTGTTCCGAGTATTTTGATGGTTTATGGCTCAGCTTCTGGGTGATATCTTTACGAGAGAAACACTTCTGTGGAAGCTACAATTGCTTAAATCGGCTTCAGAATTTGCCAATTCACGCCTGCATGCTGTAAACGCTCAAACACTGATACTCTCCAGGTTCAATTCCTTGACATAATCATATATATATATATATATATATATATATATATATATATAATTGACATATTCATAGTATAATTTTAAAATATTTATTTGTGATTAATTTGGTATATAAAAAGTTAGAATTTTCCATTATTTATACACTAGATCAATCATTAATAGATATTTTTAAAATTTTGTTATAACTATGTCCATTTATAAAGTGTAAAAATATCAATATACTCTTTCTTTACAATCACATGCAATTCTCTTATAAGACTATATATATATATATTTTGGCAAGCCGCGACAAACCTTAAAATTATTTAGAATAATTAATTTATAAAATAATTTAATTTATTTAATGAAAAATTTAATAATTTTATTTTCAGATCTTAGATATTCATTTTATTAAATTAATATATAAAAATAAACTATTTATAAAAATAACAGTACAAATTTGTAATATTTAATAATTACATGAATATTATTTTTCTTTAAAATTCATATAAAAAATAATTATCCACAAAATTTAAATTGTTAAAATTTTCTTTTATAACATAAATAATGAAATTTGTCTCAATTATTTTGAACTTATGAATATTTTATACCCACTAATTATAATAAAGCATATTAAAATAAACAACTATTGTAAATACTTACATAAGATTTAATCAAGGAAAATATAGCATACTCTCAATAATTTATTTAAAAACCTATTATATCTTTATTCATACATTTGCACTCTTATATTAATTTTATTTTATAATCAAAAGACATGGATAAGAAATTAATTTATTTTTTTTATTCAAATTCTTCTTTTATCTAGCTGAAATTTATTTTTGTCATTCTCTATATTTACTAAAACAAAATTTCATTTCTTTAAACTATAAAAATCTTATATAAAAATAAGAAAAAAAAAATTCTACTTTTGTGATAAAATAAAACGAAATATATGGAGTAATTAAGGACTTTTCCCCTTTTATGTAATCAAATTATACATTAAAAGTGAAATAAAATGAGAAAAAAAAAAGAAAAAGAAAAATTATAATATTTAAATATACAAATATTTATTTAATAAATTTTTGTTAATATATGACACGTACATATATCTATCGGTTAGGCTTGTTAATATTTCAAATGGAATGTACGGAGATATCCAATATGGGCATGGATACTTAGATACGACCATTTAAAGAAAAATAAAATATAAAGTATTACATTCTATAATACTAATAAATAGTAGTATCCATATATATCATTAATACCCAAATTAAAACAAACAGTTTTCATAGTCAAATTAATATGTTAATGTTTTTGTTACAAGAGCTTAAATTATTCTATTATTGAAGTAATTAATGAATTAGGCTTTATACTGAAATGATTTTGTGTTAATTCTAATCAGGTTTATTAATACATTAATTAAGTTTACAATTGATAAAAAAAATTATTAAATTTAATTAGGCTGTGTAGAAATTTTTTTTTTTAATTAATTTAAGTAATGGAGTAGTCCATTAATGCAAAAGATAAATCCCAGTTCAAAACCCCAAAAAAAAGCTAATATATCTTCATCTTCCTCACTTTCCTCATCTTCCTCAAATTACGTTTTACCCATATTGTCTTCTTCACTTTCCTCATCTTCTTCGCATAGAAACCCTCTTCTCTCCCTTCGTTCATTCTTCTTCTTCTTCTTCTTCTTCAATTTATCTCATAAATCCCAGCAGCTCCGAACACCATCTCTTCCAAAACCATTACAATTATCGGAACCCACCTCTCCATATCATCCACACACTTCCATTCAAGACGAACTGATTCTCCCGAAATTTTCTCGATATAAAGAAAAGGCCTGTTCGATTTCAATTTTGTGTGTCGGACACATTTTATGTCGTGTTCCGTGTAGTGTCACGAGGACACGGGTATGGCGGGGTCAAATGGCGAGTACGAGTATTAGAGCCTCTCAGTGAAACATAAAAAGAAATTTTAATAAATATTTCATTCTTTCCAAAAGAAATGTTGTACTTTTAAAATGTATAAATATTAATTTTTTTTAATTATTTTAATAATTATTTTTTTTAATTAAATAAAACTATTTTTTTATTATTTTAATATTTATTTTAATAAAATATAATCACCTTCTTATTTTTAAAAAAATAATAAATATTTTTATTTTTTTAAATTTATATTAATTATATAAAATAAAAATGTAAAGATATTATTAAAATGATAAAATAAAATATAATTTAAATTAAAAAATAAAATAATTATATTAAGATATATTAAAAAAATTAAAATATTTATTTTAAAATAAAAAGAGTAAAATAAAAAAATAAAATACATAATTTCTCCTTACTTTTCCTGCGTTAATAAATTGTTAATAAATTATATTGACGAAGAACAATTCGATAATTCATATTTATAATCACTAAATTATATAATAAATTTTAATATAATTATATACATAATTTTTTTTATTATTATAATTAGGTCAATTTCCGATGAAAATTATTGACATGATTGATTAAATGCTGACTTAGCAATTAGAAAGTCACGTGTGCATGACACGTCATGCTCACTTATCCACAGATGCCACATCACCAAGTCTTCCATCTCAAATTGTTACCGTTTGCAAATGGTAATTCTTCTTCCTCGGAATAAAATGCACCCCAATTTTAGAAATCCCTAACTTTTCTCAACAGTTGTCAATTTCATAATGAACCCCTTGAACACTCCCAAACATCCACATCTCCTTTAACACTAACAAACAAAAAATGAACTGCAAACAAAAAAAAAAGTAGAATTTTCAAAATGGGCACTTACAGTCCAGTAAGTGAAAAGTCTACCAGCATCACCAGCTTTTCCAAATTCGAACCGAGTCACAGGCACAACAACAAGGTCAACCTGAACAATCCCAGGACTATCACCCATACCCAAAGTAGAAAGCGTGTTAATAGTCTTCTTCTCGACTTCAATCTGTTCAGTCTTGATGGCAGAAATGTCATGGACAAAGTCCATGCGGCGCTCTCGCTCTTTCTATTGAAGGTTGAGTGAGATCCCACGAACTAGACTTTTTTGGATATAATACGTTTCATGAGATGGATAGAAAACTCATCAATCTTGTTGTGGAGGCGTTTTGAAGGGGATAATAGCAACCCCTTCAAGAATCTTCTTGTTGGTGTGGAAATCAAGAGTCATACGCGAGTAATAGCGTTCAATTACTTGGCGTGAAGATTTCTTCACTGTTTTTGTTTGGACACGACCCATTTTAGCTGAATCAGAGAGAGAGAGACTATCTCTGTGCGTTTGTGAAAGCGGGAAAAAGAATAAAATTGGAGATGGAAGTGGGGGTGGTTGCAGTAGATTTTAGGATTAGGGTGAGGTGACATTATTTATCTCGCTTTTTTTGGTGAGTTAATATTTAATTGAATTGTTTATCGATTACGTCTGACCGAAATTTTGATAAATTTTTTTTAATTTATTTAGTAATTTTAATAATAAAAAATAAAAAAAATATATATGTGGTTATATTATAATTTAATTTATAATTCAGTAATTATTAGTATAAATTATCCTAAGAACAATTTATTTAAACTAATTAATAAAAAATAATAACTGTAAAATTGAGAAATTACATATAATTAATAGAAAATAATGACGATTCATGATGAATAGTAACCTCCATTTTCTCTTGTTATACTATATAGATATAAATCTATAGATACTAGCTTACCAATTACCATACTTGTAGTTTTGCTACTAAATTAAAGTCTGAATTTCTACTTAGAGTGATCTGCCTGAATCGTGCTCTGTATGTTTCAGCGGAATGGACAAGTTGCTACCAAGTCAAGAGGAAGGTCAAAGACTTCTTCATGTGCTGCCGAAGTGTGAGAATCGTTGGTTTTATGATTGTGGTCACTTTCTCTTCTTGGTAGGATAAACTAATTCTCCTTGCCCTTCTTATACGATCAATTAAAACAAAATAAAAGGGATTATTTTAATTAACTCTTAATGAAGTTTAGATTTTTCTATTTAGGACTTTTAAGGTATTAGTACCCTTTAGTAAATTTTCTTTTTATTACAATATTTAGAAAGTTGTTTGCTTCCTATTTTGTATTGGGTTTAAAATATTCTTCTTAGTTTGGGATTCTTATTCTTATCTAGGATAGGATTTATATATCTAGAATTAAATTAAGAGAATCCCAAAATTTGGTTTTCCTTGACTTCATCACTTCCCCTCCCTCTCTTTCCCTCCTCTATAAATTTGATTAAGTTTTTAAGTTTTCTTTGATGCATGTAATAGTCATACACATGTGGCAGGAAGAGGACTTTGATCTATTAAACATTATCAAGGGTACTAGTTTCTATCGCCGAGGAGCATACCATGATTACATTTCAGATTATCTACAACCATCCCCTGCCGAATTAAAAAAAATATATGAATCATTCAGGTATATCATTTTGCTTTCTTGGGGATACAAATCGATTTTTATATGATCAGACAACCGTTTTTCAGTAAACTTAGCCACTCTAGCAGTGGCATGATGTAGGTGGGTATGGAAATAATATTCTTCTTTAATCAATTTATTCTCAAGCATTATACGATTGGAAGAAGAACTTTTTACTAAATCCTGCGGAACAATCTTCAGTCGACAAATGGTTACTGCCAACCTAATAGTGACTTTAGCCATTAACATGAGTTGTTATTTAAATAATATTTTTCTCCCAATTATGATCTTTTAGGTTTATTTCTCATGCTACAAGCCCCGTGATGCTCTCAACTTTAGAAGATGGGAAGATAGTTAGGAGTCTTGCAGGTGTTCCTTCTGAAGGTCCAGTCTTGTTTGTTGGCCATCACTTGTTACTGGGATTAGATTTGTATCCATTGCTCCCCAAACTTCTTTTGGAAAGAAATATTCTTGTGAGAGGGATAGCACATCCATCAATGTTTATGAGATACAAAGAAGGATCGTTACTTCCATTGTCATATCTCGACCTTGTCAAAGTAATGGGTGCAGTTCCTGTTTCAGGAACGCTTATGTACAAGCTACTATCTTCGAAGGCTCATGTACTGTTGTACCCAGGAGGCATGCGTGAGGCCTGTCATGGGAAGGTAATGCTGTTATTGTTCATCTGTTATCCTAATAAGAATCATTTTGCATTAGAAGGAAGCTCAGTGTTCATGTTCTAAATTCGAATCACAATTCTTGTTATTGCAAGTTGATGCTAGAATGAGATATCGTTTGTACCAGAATGAGATATCAGTTTCTCAGTATCCTGCTTGCCTTGTATGAGAATAATAGTCCATAAGCACAGAGAAGCAATGAAATGCCCTCCCTCCCCCCTCCCTTTCAAAAAAAAAAAAATAATCTAAGTAAGAATTACAGAAATAAAATAAATGAAAAAAAATAAGTGAAACAAGTACTAAGGATTAAATATTTCTTTTAGAAGCTTAATCTTTTTTAAGAAAGATTAAATATTTATAAGCATCAACTTGAATTATTTTTACCTTATATATAAAAGTTTGATTTGTAGTGTATATAACAATTAGCATATTTATTCATATCAGGTTTTAAGTAAATGAAGGAAAGTTTAAATTTAATTAAAGGTCATAATAATCAATTTTTCTTTCCTTTTGGGTTAAAGCATGTATATTCTTGCTTCCCTTGGGTCCAAATCCTGCGTCTGCCACTGCATGCATGTTGGAAAAAAAAAGAACTTGGGAGTTGGAATGCATAAATACTATTAACAATTTTCTTTTTTTTTTTTTTAAATGGATGATGAGTCTTATTTTTAACTTTTCCCTCTTTTATTTTAATGAGGAAATTTGCCTTAGATGAGATAATGTTTTGATCAAGAGTCAACTCTCTTCAGGGTGAAGAATACAAGTTATTCTGGCCTAAGCAATCCGAGTTTGTGAGGATGGCCGCAAGGTTCGGAGCCAAAATTGTGCCATTCGGCGTCGTTGGAGAAGATGACTTTTTTGAAGTAAGGCCTGAAGATATCCTTTATGTCTTGTTGATTTTCTATTAGTTTGTTTGTGTAGAGCACTGCTGCATTGTGTTATAATTTTTTATTTTTACTTCTTAGGTGAATATCATGCTGAATCACTGTACCTACTAACTCAAATACACACACAACACACGTATTGCACATTTTTTTGAAGAGGCTTAAGCTATCTAAGATGTGGAATAATTCATAGTTGCCACAGTGAGCATCTTAAATGCTTGTGATCTTCAAGCTTTACAGTAAGATTAATATTTTTACAGATTAATCTTGACAACTTGAATGCTGTCAATAAATTTTGACCCACATCTCTAATACAACACCTTCACCTCAAGTTCCACTGGCATTATATATGCCTTATTTTAGATTCACATTCTCTAACACCAACTTGGATCTGACCTCTTGTCTCAAATTAGTAATTAATCGAATATTCATTATGTCAGGTATTTTTTGAATATAATGACCAAATGAAGGTTCCTTTCGTTGGGGATTACATACAAAAGATGGGAGAGCAATTCAAGAGTGTGAGGTATGCGATTTGTCTTCTCTCGGTTTCCAGTAAATCTTCTAACTTGTATTTATCCTTATTTCCAATATTGTTTTCTTTTCTTTGCATGGTCTCTTGTGATAATAAGGAGTGAAGAGCAAGGGGAAGTGGGAAACCAAGATAGGCGCATTCCAGGAGTCCTACCAAAACTTCCGGGAAGATTGTATTATTATTTTGGGAAACCAATCGAAACAGAAGGTATGGAGAAAACACACCATACATGAAAATCTATTTAGTAGTAACATAAGCAACAATTATCTATTTGTCCAATACCAATAAACATGGAAGTGTGCCAAATTGTGAAAATTAGTTGTCATAATAAATGGAGCTAAACCACTTCAAAAAATCCAAAATTGTATACATGTTATGTTTAGCCCAGTTTTTTAATTTGTGTATATTTTTCTACTTCAGGTGCTTTTGTCAATTACAAAGACTCCTGTTTTTATTAATATCAATATATAGTAATTAATAATAATAGTCTATAATAATCACATTATAACAGGAGTCTAAACCGGTAAACCTGTAATGCCCAGATTAGTACTTTGTTTTTCTTATAATTCCCAACTCCCACTATAGTTGGTAATATTTTTGAAAAGATAATTATAATAGAAATTGCATTCTTTTTTTTACATTTCTTGTCCTTTATCTAATTATTGATTGCATGTGAATATTTGTTAATTTCTATTAGTATTGACAGTTCGTTTGGGCAAATAAATTTGAAAAATTCAGTCTCATGCAAAGTTTTGGGAAATAGTAAATGAAAGTTTTACTCAGTTTAATGTTATCATTAACTATGTTATGCAGGAAGGAAGAAAGAGTTAGAAGAAGATAGAAAGAAAGCTCATGAATTATACTTACAAGTGAAGTCTGAGGTGGAGAAATATCTTGATTTTTTGAAGAAGAAAAGAGAAAGTGATCCATACAGGAATCTACTCCCTCGTCTAGCATATCAGGCTAATCATGGCTTTACTTCAGAAGTTCCAACATTTAACCTCTGATTGTTCTGCAAATTTAATGTTATTACATCTATGTAAATGAATGTAATATTTATTTAGAATTATTAATTTATCAAATAACGTGTGTTAATTAATTTATATCCATTTCACTACCAAATTCTTTTGATTGTTTGTCGAGTAATTTGATCATTGGAAAGCAATAATCTAATGCTAGTTTCGAGTTTGATAAAGTATTGAATTTACACTAGTATAAGTTTCATGTATGTATTTGAATATGTTATATTACATTTTATTACTGCCTATTTAAATATATTTATAAAAATATATTTTTATTATTTGAAAATTTAATAAAATTTACAAAAAAATTAAATATAATATTTGTTCTCTTCTGCCACTCTAAAACTATGTGAGCGCGAATGGCTCAATCTTTGTTCTCTCCGATTCTCTGTTCTTTGAAAGCAGAGTCTTGGGCCCTAGAAATAGCCAGTCATGTCCTCGCTGCTTGGGTAATTAGTGTAGAATTAAACTTTATTCTCTTTCGCAAAAACCTCTTCTTCACCAAATTAGCCACCGGAATCAACATTATCGCTCGCACTATCATAGTCATATCGAATGGCGCCATCATATTGAAGATCTCTCCACATAAATCTTAAAAAGCATAAGCCAAAGCGATGGAGATGAGGATTATACTATCAGCTTATTTTATAATGGGCATAATAATAAGTTTACTCCCATCCATTAATGACAATCTAGTTCCGATTATCATCTTCAAGGGCCACCCTTCAATATTTCATGTCTTTGTGGTTTGCGTCATGTTTTTCTTATCGGGTTCGTTCTGTTATTTGATAATTGTGTACTCTCTCCTCTTTCACTTATTTTTCTCATCTCCTCTCTCCTTTTTTCCTTTTTTTTTTTATTTTTTTGTTTGGATAATGACTGTGTTTGGCTGCTGGGAAAACATAGAGAAAGGCAAGACACTAGCATGTTGAATCTCAATTTACTAAGTTCTGGTGTTTGGTGAAAAATTGATTGTCTTATATTCCTCTTGGATTTTCCCTTTCAAAATTTTACTGCATTTCTCTTTCCTTGCTCTCGTTTGGCTACCCAAAAATTAATATGGAGGAAATAATGAAGTTAACCTAAGATCTTAATCCTTATGTTTAGTGTATCAATTACTACTTTAAACGACGGACATTTTAATTTTTAGGTAAAAGGTATAAAATTAATATAAATGTGGGACATTTAATTTAAAATATTGACATTTTATATTTTTTTATTAATAATGTGAAAATAATGATATCATCTGAAATTTTTTTATTATTATATATTTTATATTTTATTTCATATTTTTTATTTATGTGTTATTTTATTTATAAAAATAAAATTAATTATTATTAAAAAAATAATATGAAATAGTTTAAATTTTTTATTTTATTTGATATCTTATTTTTTGTATAATATATTTTTTATATATTATAATAATTATAAAAAAAATATTAATAATTAAAATATTTAAAAAAAATATAATATAACATATAAAAAAATATATACAAACAAAAATACACACTAAATAAATTAAAGATTCAAATTGAATACAAAAGGAGAGTATATATATATATATATATATATATATATATATATGATAAAGGATCCAAATTGAATTGCGTGGCTTTGACATGCAAAGGAATTTAATAGAAAAAAAAAATAGTGATGTGGCATCCAACACAATGACATGGGGCTCACTAAGTTGAATTGCTTTACAAGATCCATCAAATAAAACTTCAGAGCAAATCCAAAACTTAAAATCATACTGAGCAGAGATCTTGAGCCAACTTCGTGGAGTCCTTTTGTGAGGCAAAGCTGAAGCAATTCTTATCGCAACTGTGCATGCGACCATGGTGACGACGATTGAAGGTGGAGCAGTCTCCATTCTTTTTTAATTAGCTTCCTTTACAATGAGTCGCAAACCCTCTCCTCCATCTTTCAATTAATCACTTTGTTGTCTATCCAAATTTCAATTGGAATTTCAGATTCTCCAATTTATCATTAAAATCCTTGCTGACAAATAGTTTAGAGAAAACACACTTCCCTTTATCATCGATCCACGCAATCAATCTCTAAGACGTAGACTTGAAATCAAGCACGAAATCAAAGACATACCAATAATCAAGAGGAGAGCACTTCTTTGGGGAAATCCAATCAAAAGCTAATGAATTGAACAACTGGACATCTAATAGCCAACAGAGCCATGGAGATTTGGTACTACTAATAATGGATTTAAGGGTAAGAGCAGTTTCAATCTTTATTCAGACATAGATATATGGGTCTTATAACGGTGGTGGAGATGGAGATTCAAATAGCTGGAGGATTTAGGTTTTCAATCCGTCTCTCTCTCTTTGTATCAGGACTTTCTCGTTTTTAATTTTGGTTTATGTTTTTTTTTTTTTTTAAATCTTGAATAAAGTGCACGTGGATAAGTTTATAATCCACGTGGAAGCTTTTTTTATAAAAAAAAAACTAAAATATACTCACCAATTTTAGATAACAATTAAATACTTAAATTACATATCTCTATTATAATTACCAACAATGTTTTCAAAATTAATTCGATTTTTATAATATCAATGTTTTCGAAATTGAACTGATTTTTATAATACTAATGTTTTCAAAATTGAATCGATTAAAAAACCGATGAAATCATAGAGTAAGAAGTTCGACTAGAGTTGAACCGATTAAATAGAAAAAAAAATTGATATATATATATATATATATTGAAAATAAATATAATACAATTATGATTAAATTTAAAATTTATATAAAATTATTTTTTATGATATCAATTCTATTAATTTCTTTTAACTTAAAACGACGTTATTTTTACTAAAAACAACGTTATTTTGATAAAAATAAATAAAAATTGAAAAAATTAAAAAATTAAAAAAAAAATTGACCCACTTGAATAAAAAAAATTAGTTTGATTCAATTAATTCACCAGTTTTTTAACTAATTTTTAGGAGATGAGTTATTTGAGGCTGACCGAACTATTTTTTATTCAATTCTTAATTTTTCTGATTCAATCAATTAATCCGGTTTGATTTTAACAATCATAATTAACATGCTAATAATTCATAATTTTATGTGATTAATCAAATTCAGTTAAAAATTTCTCTTAATTTTACATCAGCACGTCTAAATAGTATTAGGGTCTACGACTTTTTATTGTTAGGGATGTAAATGAGTCAAGCCGTTCATAAATGGCTCGGTATTTGACTCAATAAAAACTCGTTTATATTTAGTTCATTTTATAAATGAGTTAAACTTAAATCTTACTTTAAAATTCGATAAATAAATAAGTCAAGTTTAAATAAAATTAAATTCGGCTCAATTAAATTTATAAACCGCTTGATTATAAACTCGTGAACAGGCTCGCAATAAGCTTGTTTAATAGACTCAAAAACAACTTAATTATTATAATTATTATTATTAGCCTACTAATTTTGATATTCAAAAAAATATTTTTGCACTCTTATAATTTTTTTTAATTTAATTTGATTAAAATACATATTTTCTTAATTTTCTTAACTATGCAATTCTTAAATTAATATTATATAATTATAATTACATTTCCGTAATACTAATATAGTTTTAAATTAAGATTTTGTTAGTATTAATATAATTTAATATTTTAATTTTTAAAAATATATTTTTTATTAATTAATAAAAATAAATTACATATAATACTCAATTTTTATGGTTGATTTTTTTTTTTATTAATTGGATGCTTTTATTTTTATGTTAGTTTTAAGTATTTTTTGGTATAATTATTTTATAATAAATGAATATTTAGCTATAAAAAAATTTTAAAATAAGTTGAATTTAAACTTGAACTCAACTCAATTATAATTTAATGAGTCGAGTTCGAGACCAATTAGATGATAATTTACAAACAAGATTTTAATGAATTCAAGATTATTTAATAATTAAATGAGCTGAATTTGAACATAATTTCTTACTCAATTTAAAGCTTGAGCTTGAATTTGTATTCGGAAAAAAATTAATGAGTTGAGTTTGAATAAGTTAAGATTTGACTCGGTTTAGTTTAGTTGCAGCCCTATCTGTTGCTCGGAAAGAATCACAATTTTTTTGTTAAAAAAAAACATGGACCCGAAAGTAAAAAAAATAAAATTATTATGATTTTTTTTTATTATCTTTTCTCGGTTCGTATATAGGTTTTTAACTGAAAAATAAAGTAATAATTTTATAAAAATAAAATTTAAAAATTATTTACTAATTTTTCAAAAAAAAAAATATCATTTCATTAATTAAGTTAAATTTTAATAACGAAACAATGATATTTTCTTTTTTACAAATTTATCCAATATGTCTATTTGCTCCATCAATGTGTATGTGCCCTTTTTCCCATGAGTGTTTTCAACATTATTTTATCAAATAAATGAATTGTGACACTAATTAATAATTTCTATTTTGTGGAAAGAGCACTATCCTTAATAATTTTTTTCTACTCCCTCCATTTCATTTTAATTGTCCTTCTTAGAAAATTTTCTTATTTCAAATTATCTATAACTTTGTAAAATTGAGGAGGCATTAACTATATTTTTTTTTACTAATTTTATCCTTAAAATAATAGAGTATGATGGATTAAGATAGAGAGGATTGATTGAATGTTTTGACTTTTGAGTAATTTAATAAAAAGGGTATGTAATTTAGCCATATACACTAATTTTTTCCTATAATTAAGAAGTTTTTTAAATCTCTGTGCATTAGCTAAAAAGGGTAATTAAAATGATACGGAGGGATTAATTATTGTCATTATCATTAATTGTAGCAAACTTCAATCTAACCATAAAAAATGCAAAAAAAAATATCAAATTGAATTATTAGTATTATTTGTTATCTCATTTCTTATTTTATATATTTTTATGTATATTATATTATTTTTTTTAATATTTTAATAATTAATAATTTTTTATTAATGATATAACTTACATAAAAAAAAAATATGAGTTAAGAAATAAGAATAAAAAATTTAAATCCAAAAAACACGGATAGAGATTGGAAAAACACACACTTAATTATAAAGAGACTTGACCACATGCTAGCTAAAACGGCTTCTTTGAGGCCATTCAGAACTAACTACACTAATCTGATCAATTCCCACAAGATCACCATCCATCCATGAAATACCATAACTATTTTTTTTTCTTTTGAAAACATGAAATACCATAACAAAAAAACAGAAATAAAAAAGTATAGAAATAATGCGAAAACAAAAGAATATTTTATATTCCACCATATTAGTAGAGGAATTTATGGACAGAATAAATTCAATTTAACTTATATATAAATTTTGTTTTTATTTTTATTTTAAATGATATTTTTTGATAAAATTTTAAAAATCTGAAGATGAAAATCTAAACACCATTAGTTTCAAATTCAATGAAACTAAACAAGGATTATGTTGATGAAGTATCTTGGATATAATAATAACAATAATAATCAAAATAATATAATTTATATATGGTACAAAAAACACCAATAAAATAGCAAGATCGAGCTCACAGGCCAGAGGCATGGTTCCTCTCTATATAAAAACGTAACGTAATCAAATTAAAGTCTCACTTCACCGGCCGGAGACATTCTACTCCGGTGACTAGAAGGGTATTTTTGGGATAATAAAAATAAAAGTATCAATACAGAGAAAGGAAGAAGATTATCTAACATCATCACACATTGGAGACGAACAGATATAATAATAATGATCTCACTTAAATTAATTAAACTAGTTCCAGAAATATATATCAAAAACTGCTTTTAATTAACTACTTAGTTAAACTGAATTAAGAACCACTTAAACTAATTAATTGGAGTATCTAACTCTTTGTTTCTTTTGCAATAACACTTTAATTTCTTAGTACAAACCCAGAAACTTACTAATTAATTTCAAAAGCTACCACAGAGATCCATCCATATTATAAATGGAGAGTGAGGTCAAGGTTTAAAGGCTCGCCAATGTTAAGATCAGTGACTGGAGTGGGAGAATCATTTTCACGAGGAGGAGGAGGAGAAGGAGCTGACCCGCCATAAAACATATTACCCTGATCAGGTAGAAAAGAAACAGAGGAGGGAGTAGGAGGTTGGAACTGGTGGTGGGTCTGGATCGGTTCGAGCCAATAATGCTGATTCGGATATGGGTCTGAAGAAAAGTGACGGATAGGTGGTGGTTGTTCCATGGACATGTTCTGGTGAGCTGCGGCGGCTCGCTCCCGCTTGTGGGCATTCTGGTGGCCGCCGAGAGCTTGAGAGGTGTAGAATTTGCGGGGACAGTAAAGACATTGGAAGAGACGAGGAGGAGAAGATGGTGATGGTGGTGGATTTTTTGGGTGTCTTCTAATTGAAGAAGAAGAAGAAGAAAAGGGTTCTTGATGGTTGAAAAAATTGTACATAGATGGTGGGTCTGCCATTTCTGAGCCTTAATTTGCAGAGAGAAAGTTGTGTGCAGCTAAGATGATGAAGATGATGATGAGGGTGGGAGGGTTTATATGGGGTTTAAGGTTTTGTTTGTACTTGAAGAGAGAAAGAGAGAGAGAGAGAGAGAGCAGGAATATGATTGGTTATGGTTCAATTGACAGTAATGCCCTTCTTTCTGTTGAATAATATATATATAGTCACAAGAAAGTAATGTTTTCAACATTTTTATTAGTTATGTGTATCAATTAAGAATTTTGTTTAAAGGGATTTAAAATTAACATTAGAAAGCTTATAATTATATTAATTCTTTTCAAGCATATAATATAAATTAATAAAAAAAAAGTGGGATTAACTATTACAATTTTACTTTGTCCAATTACATTAAAATTAATTTTAGTGTTATGAGACAATAATTTTTATGTTTATTAAAATTCCATTAATTATCAGAGAAAAAGGTTATAATTATTATTTTAGCCAAAAATTAGATAATAACAAAAGGGTATATATGGTCATTGCTTAGAATAATGAACTAGTAGAAGTAGTAGTACTAGTAGTCTCCTAAGTCCCCAACATATATAACTAGTTGCCTTGTTGATTGGAGTTTTGGGTATGGATAGGACTGCTTATATATACAAAATATATGTTATATTACAAAGTAAATGATGAACTCACCTCCCCTTAAAAAGTACATAATTTAACTAACCAATGTACAACATATATATATATATATATTTGAAGAAGGAATG
This sequence comes from Aleurites moluccanus, assembly GCA_948193065.1. Taxonomy (NCBI): domain Eukaryota; kingdom Viridiplantae; phylum Streptophyta; class Magnoliopsida; order Malpighiales; family Euphorbiaceae; genus Aleurites; species Aleurites moluccanus. The sequence continues at coordinate 30,231 of CANXYC012405602.1, read as the reverse complement.
GTGTTGGTGGTTGTAGTAGTTGAAATCTTTTTTTTATTGTTAGATAGAATTTATAATTTTTCTTTTTATATTTTCACTAATATATAATGTAAATATAGATTACATTTGAAATCTAAAGTCAAATTTTATATCAATCAATAAATAATTAAATATATAAATTTTTAGTCAAATGCTAAACCAAAGGTCTCAACCCAAAGTGCTTAATCATTGGGTGTCCTCTTGAGACATAGTAGTTGAAATTTTGTTACTATAAAAGTTGTATTTAATTGTAGCAGTTATTTAAATTAGTACTAGTACTTAGTCAAAATTAATAATAGTAAGTTGGGATGATAATTTGGATATATGATTCAATTTGATTTTAATAAAATGATAATATTTGTCTTATTTAGTAAATAAGATATAATGAATTTTTTAATTTAAAATTAAATTAAGTTTAAATAATAGTATAATTCACTTCGAATGGTATTTAATTATATATATTTTTATTTTTTAATATTATATTATATTTAATTTATATATTTTTAATTTTATAATTATTTTTTATATAAAATATAAATTATATTATATAAATACGAATAAAAAAATATACATATAAAAAATAATATTAAAAATATTTTAAATATATATATATATATATATATTATCTGCCTCAATCTGTTTCATCCCATCTTACCCCTAAAAAAAATAACAGGACGAAAATTTTATTTTTAAATAAGTTGAATTTGATTTTTAATTGTCATTTTCAAAAATAAGTTAAAAATAAAGAAAAGGGTATAAGTGGAAATTAAATATTTTATAAAAAGAGTGATATGATGAAGGACGAGAAGTGGGAACACTTACCGCTCTGTCTCTCTCTCTCTCTCTCCTTTCTTGAAGGCAGGGAGTGTAATGTGTCAGTGTACACTATCACCAACTTTTCTCTCTCTTTTCTGTTACTCTCTCTCTCTCTCTCTCTCTCTCTCTCTCTCTCTATATATATAAATCCACAAAAGAAAGGCCACGTTGTGTTGTATAATTGGTAGAAACTCAATAAGCCAATAAGTAAGAGCTAAATGGTTGAAATAACATGAAGGGCCATCTAAATATTTCACTTGAAATTTAATGCTAACTTCACAAGTAATCACCCCATTTACTTGATTGATAAAATAATAATAATAATAATATTTCTCCCCATTTACTAAGATTTGATATTCCATATTAACATCCAAGAGATATGTAGGTCTACTTTAGTTATAAAAAATATTTTTCATTTTTTTTTAATTTTAATTTCTCATTTTTCTATATTTTATTTTTCAAATTGAAAATTAGAAAAAAATTATAAGATTCTTTTTATTTAAATTTTTCTTTTTTTTTTTATTTTCATTTTTATTTTAAATACTCCTTTTTTTATTGAATATATAACTATTATTTTTCATAACTATTTATTTAAAAAAAATAAAAAATATCATAAAATAGTTTTCTACAATTTAGTTTAATTTTAAAAAATTTAGAAAATTATTTTCAAATTTTATATTTAAAAAATTAGAGAAAATACAGATAAATATATCGTGGTTTCACTTTTTTAGCATTCAAAGTCTGTAGAATTTTTTGTAAAAATTTAAAATCTATAATTTTTTCTGTTAGACAATTTAGTAACATTTTGATCAATAAAATTAAAATTACTTACATGTCATTTATGTAGTATTATCGCTGATATGTCGCCATGTCATCTAAAAAAAATTAAGAATAATTTGACAAAATTTTTAATTAGATTTTAAAAATTTAAAACAAAATTTTTAATTTGTTTTTATTATATTATTTTATAAATTTAATATTGATAACTAAATCAGTTAAATAGTATTTTATACCAATTTTTAATAATTAAATTATAAAATTTTTAATTGATAAAATTTTATATCAATTTTTAATAATTAAATTATAAAATTTTAATTAGTTGACAACTAAAAATTCTTACATTTTATAATAAATAATATAATAGAATAAATTTTTATCAATTAAAAATTTTAGAATTTGATTATTAAAAATTAATATAAAATTTTGTCAATAAAAAATTATGTAATTTAATTATTAAAAATTGGTATAAAATTTTGTAATTAATTATTAAAGGTTGATGTAAAATGTTGTTTAGTTGATTTAATTGTCAATATTAAATTCATAAAATAATATAATAAAAATTAATTAAAAATTTTGTTTTAAAATTTTAAAATCATATTAAAAATTTTGTCAATTTAAATTAGATTATTTTTATTTTTTTTCCTTTTGAGATGACGTCACGTCATTGCTCACATGAACGATCTGTTAATAATTTTAATGTTGATAGATAAAATCTCATTAAAATATCTAACGACAAAAATTATACATCCCAAATTATTACAAAAAAATTTCATAGGTCTTAAATACTAAAAGCGCGAAATTATATTATATTTATTTATATTTTTCTCTAGAAAAATTTAATAACTAAACATCAAATCTTAATTTTTTATTTTCTTAAAATAATTTTTCAAAAAACAGTTTTTATTTTTCACAACTAAAAAAAGCTGTAAAATCACTTAAAAAATTTTCTAGCTGTGAAAATTTGGAAAAAAAAAGAAAGGATCAGTCCGAAGAATGAATGTATGGTTTGAGGTTCAGACCCCAATAGCTAGAACCCGTTTTTTGTGTAGACTTTTTTGTGGGTTTGGTTTCCTGAAATGGGTTAGTTTTAGGTTGGTGTTTATTCTTGGAAACTTGAAATCTAATTACCATTTGCCGCATATTAAGATTTCAATAATTTCCATGTGATCTTTGGATACTTAGAAAGTGGCACTGCCACCACTCTTGTATCAGTTTCAACTTTCAAGTAGCGGTGTTTTCTTTTCCTTTTTCTTGCCAAACTTCTTGTTATACCCAGCTGGACTATATACATATCAATATGATTTGTTGATAATGACAAAAAGTATAACCACCATTTTCATAAGATTTTCTCAAGGATACAGAGCTCTTTGAGTCCCTTCAATCAGGATTATTCTTGCTCACTATTGGCCTCACTGTTCATCATCGATCTGTGGAAGAGTTGTCAGAACCTTGTGGATTTATTAATCAAATTCACATTATTTTCAATATTGGTCATATCTTACATTCCGTCCTTTCTTACTAAATAAATTTGTAAAGGAAAAGAGACTGTTAGAGGTTTGAACTCCCAAGACAATAACCCCTTATTATATAATCATCTATAATGATAATAGTTCATTAGATTTCTCATGGAAAAATAAAAGAAAAATAAAACTGGAATAGGAAAATTGTAGTTAATAGCAGCAGAACAACCCAAGGCAACTACCAAGAAGCATGGTTTGGATCTTGCAAAGATGCTAAAAATATGAATACCAATAAATTTACAGAGATAATCGAGAGAGAAGTAGAGCTTTAACCCGTCAAATATTATTGAATGTTAAGTATTTACATGTTAACGAAGGGTTAGTGCCATTTTAAGATGAGATAACTAATTGAAACATGTGGTGAGTATGTACAGTGTCAGCAAAGAAGCCAAACTCTATTAGCTCCATTGAGGTAAAATTTGACATTTCAGTTGCCGATATCGAAATATCTTGGATCGTCTGGGAAATGATATTCCACATTCAGCTGCCAAACAGAAAAACAGTGACCATTGTTAAATTAGCAGACATGCTAATACAGTAAAAGAAAACACAACTTATTGTTCAACTTTGTCATTATCAACATTTGTGCATCAAAACCATAGATAAATTGTTTGCAATGTTTTACTTCTATGCAAGGAGACTCCTCCCGGTTGAAAATTTTGAGGTCGAGGTTGGTCCTATTGTCATCTAAAACCAGAATTGACTCAAGAGACAATGAAGCAGAAGATGTTAAAAGATATTTAGCAGCAAATACCACAAGCTAGAACCTTAATTTTCCCAATATTGATAAGACTTTAATACATCACTTAACATAATCAATGAGATTTACTAGCCTTTCATATAAAATTAAGAAGAAATTACATGTTAAATGTGTTCAACACTATTTCAGTTACTTAATGAAGAGAAATTGTAGAAAATTCTTAATATTCTATTAACATCGCTGCAAACGCCCAACAACCCATTATGCTTCCAAGAGAGCAAAATTCAAATTCCTAGCTGGCAACTAAAATTTTTTACCAGGGATGAGATCAAAACCACCATTGAGAATATACCTGGTGATAAAAACACTAAAGAACCCATGTGCTTGCTAAATCAAAATCACATACCTTGCCCTCGTCAGCATCTGAATGGCGTTGAGGGAACACTACTCTCAGGTCATTGTATAAATAGAACCTGCGGTCCCCTTCCACATCTAAATGTGTCTTTTGTGGTACAGATGTAGGATCAGATTTACATCTCTGAACTGATCTAGAAGACTTTTTAGGTGAAGGGCATATAAAACGGAGATGGAGCGCATACCGCAGAGCACCACCATGGGCATTATCATTGATTTTTGGACAACTGAGAGTTGATCTTCTGTCAATTCCAATGCATGTATCCACCCCAATGCACTCCTTCCCACTAGTCCTTTGGCAAAGACCAGTGCACTCCTTCCCACTCGTCCGCTGGCAATTACCAGTACTGCAGTCACTCTCAAATGTAAAAGAATCAACACCCATATTCCCCACACTTTGCAATTGCTTAGGTAAATTCTCTGTTTCTATTGTGTCTGCAGCATCGTGGCATTCAATTCCCTTAACCTCACCATTTTGGCTGATAGAAGTAACTATATTTACAGGATGTTTTTTGTGTGACGGCGAGTTCTTTTCTTTCACTTTTGTGTCCAAAACTATATGCCCATGTTTCAACTCTGGCAAAGTCATACCAGAGGAAGCTAAAGTGACTTTCTGGCGCAAGAATGTCTGATTTGATTTCAACAGAAAACAGGAAAAAAAAAATCAGCTGCACAGCATAGTTATGACAACAAGGTCCAAGCACAAATGACATGAAACAACTTATAGCTAACAGTATCTCGAAATGTATTGGACCTGTCATTTCATATATTATATATGACAATTAACAACAACAGACAGCCTTCCCACCAATGCCCACTTCTAAACCTAAAGAACTCAAAACTCTTTGTAAATTATATTAAAATAATAAATTGAACAGCTAGATCAAGTTAAATATTTTTTAATTTGTAAAATTGGTTAGAACAATCAGGGGAGGAACCAAAAAAATAAAGCAGCTGGTTCTCAATTTTGGACATGTGAACCAAAAGTCCATATCCATATTCTATTGAAAGGTCAAAGAAAATTGATTTTACTCTAACCACAACTTTTAGTTGAACCTTTTCTGATCCTCAACATTCTGAAATCTCAACCATCAGATTGTTCAGCACATATGTAAAAAAGAAACATTTGCTATCACGAAAAGATTGTTTTAAGATGCATTTTGACTGGAAGAAGAGCTCCCTCAAATTCAATTAAAATGATTACTTACAGATGTCCTTCATTAAAGGGGAAAGGGGATTCTAATCAACTTCTAACCTCAGGGAGCTCCAAGGCAACTACTAATTACCCATTTCATATATATTTCTATAGCAGAAAAAGAATGTCTAATAAAAGTTCAATAACCATCGAATGGATGAGCCCACAATAAACTAAACAAGTCACAGTCAGTGTTACTCTATCTTACTTTGGTACCAGCTGGCATGTCGCTCAAATCATAGTTGCAAAGAAAGGTGTGGAGAGGTGTTTTTTCTGGATTACTGAGAACCTACAGAAAACAAACCACTTTGGTTGTAAATAGAAGTCAATTATCACATCAATAACTTAACTTATGCAGTGTTAAAGGATATAAAACCAAATCATCTAATACTGGTCCAGTACCTTCCCATGACAGCAGAAAGTCATTAACCACAAAATGATTCTTCAATAATACATGCAGTATTAGCACATTGAACAATGGACAACTCATGTATCATAAACAAAATTATAGCATAATTATAACCATTTTCCTGATTCCCAAAGACGACAAATGGAATGAAAGTAGCCATTCTGATCAACTTACCACACCTAGATCCCATCCACTGGACATGACTAAGGTGATAAAAAGTTCTGCAACCAGTTCAAAAGCCCAAATAGAAGGGCACAAAACCATGCCATAAAAGATGAAGCACAAATAACAGATAAGACCAAAAAATATATGATATAATACCTCTAAACATTGAAATGAAAAGCTCAACGTATTCTACCAAAGTAACTCAGAACCACCAATTATTTGTAGAGAAAAGCAAATTACCAGTTGTACACGCCCTTTCATAGGAATACGCAAGCGGCTCCTAACAGTTTGTGAATCATCATTACTTAGGCCTCTTTTTAATTTTTGGCCTCTATGCTTGTTTGATGAATTTCCTGCAAGATCTATGGATGCATAATATAGTAAATAACAATCTCCATCCACACTGGTCACTGAAAAAGGAAGCTTCTGTGATTGCGGTGAAAAGTTCCCTCCAGTAATGCTTAACACGGCTAAGAAACCGTCTATTCTCTACAAATAAAACATGCCAACAAAGCAGTAAGAGATGTCTACAAAGAATAATTCCAAGAATTGAATTAAGAATCAAAGAGCATAATCAATGCAGCATCACATTACTACTAACCTGGGCGAGTTTTCCAGAAAAGAACCGTCCAGACAATAGTGATTCCTCAAATGAACCAACCAAGGACCTACGAACAGGAAGGCCACTCAAACTTCTAACAAATCTTGCACTTTGGGAAGAAGCTGATTCTTGAAACAGGGACCAACTGTCAGTAGTTCCTTCAAGGGAAGAAGGATGGAACTCTTTGTGAAAGAGATCAGTATCTTCAAATGATCTGCTTGCGATTCTAAACTCTGTTTCTTCTGGCACAAAGATAATGCCTGAGTTAAGTCTGGTAAGTGACTGTTCCATCTTCTCCAAATTTGAACAGCAATCCTCTATGTGGTTCTTGACATCCTTGCATCCTCCTCGAGATTGTATTCTTCCGGAAAACTTTGGACCCAGAGGAGACAATGATAGAGGAGGTGAAATTGCTATTTTGGGGGATAAGATTATTGCACTGCTTTGGGATCTTCCTTCACTTGATTCTTTGAAATGATCAAATCCAGGAGAGTACAAACAAGTACCAAGACTTTGCGGGTCCTTATTTTCTAGCAAAGGGCCATCAGTAAGAAAAACAGACGGTCTTCTGTTATTATCACATAACAGATTCCTTTTATCCAAGTAACTGGATAAGGACCAGGATGATGCAGTGAAATTGATATTGCTACCAACATTTGCTTTCTTGTAGTCATGTGGTGCAGAAACATTTAACTTATTGGTTAGAACAGAGGAATTCATTTGTGAATCATGGCAACTAATATCCAGATGATCACCATCAAATTGTTCAGCAGAAAGCATACTATTTAGAGGAGACAATACCCTTTTCCTGACAAGTGGTCCACTTAGCTCAGTTTCATTCATTGTGAGGCCAGCCACAGAGGAACCAGGAAGATGATTAAGAGAAAATCCCTCCAATCCATTATTCAGAGAACTTGATCCTCGTGATTCAAAACCAACGATCCGAGAAGCAGGGTTTTGGATGTTCCTTCCACTTTTAGATGTAATTCTACCAACTTTATCTGCAGAACCAGTTATCAACCCAGGAACATTGGCAGTAACATCCACTGCCCCTCCAAATCTCAAGGAATTGTCTGGAAATTTTGAAAGTTCCAAGTCAGTTTTCCTCTGAAAATCTCCCAAAGAACAACTTAATGTATCCCCAACTGTTCGACTTATATTTCCTTCATGCAATCCATCCAAATCACAGGTGCTTGCCCCAGCAAATCGTTGTGGGTTTTGCAAAAATGAGCCCAACGATGCTGCAGGATCTTCATTAGTATCATCAACAGAGGAAACTTGTGGCAAGCCCATGTCTCAAATTTGTTGACACAAATATGGTTTCTACCTAGTAGAGCTGAATAAATTATCTGCTCTTTTTTGTCATTCCAAGTGAATCTATTAAACTTCTAATTTCATAGCATTTACTTTTTCCAACAGAATTGGAAATGTTCTCTATCATCTAACTGAAACAATATTCAGGCTTCCTAAATCCTATTAAAGTGATTGAATCAAAGTGCACTAAGAGGCTCTACCATTCCAAATATAATCAACACGCAAATGAGTCCACAAAAGCAATTTCCTAATCTACAGAGAAGCCAGCATTATGTATCCACCAACGGCATCCACATTTCAGCTACAACTCCTTTATGAGATTGCATAGAGAATGCCGAGCACATACTAATTACCCAACAATAATGAATAGCACAGATTTTCTGACCTCCAAACCAGCAAACAATGAAGCACCTAGCATTCATGGTAGTTAACAGAATGGATGCAACTGCCTGATAAAATTCAAACAAAAAGATAAAATATATATATATAAATTAGTTGTACAAGGTTGAGAAAACACTTCCATTTGATTGAAATAGGAATTTGACCGAATAAGACTCCATTAGTTTCCAATCCTTATGACACAGCCACGAAAAAGAAATTTATGATTTGATAAACTTGAATCAGCATGAGCTATAAATGATTTAATCGAAACGCAAGTGTAGGTAGCTGAACTTTACATTTAGCATAAAATCCAAGATGACAAGTCAATCTTCAATGGCTAGTTAAAAAATACATATACATACAAATAAAAATATAAAGAGAGATAGACAACAAAAGCAATACTTCAAAAAACTCTCATCCTTAAATCTAACACTGAATCTAAAAAAGCATATTCAGAAATTGCACAGAAAAAGCTCCTCAAAATCAAAGCAAACTCCAATCTAGCATATTTTAGGAATCAAAATTTCCAATACCCAGAAATGATTTCAACAAGCAAGCAACCCCAACAAGGCATTTAGAAAACAAAAACCAAAAGTACCCACAAACAGATTCCTTCAACCGATCAAAAACAACGAACTTGATAGAGTTTGCTTGTACGGCACACATTCACCACAACCCTCCTAACTTGAGTCATCAACCACCAACCACAAGCAACATTCTTTTTTTTTTATCATTATTATTTTTAAAATCAAAATTATATATCATCTTCAAGAAGAAAAAAAAAACCACAAAAATTAACCATAACCAGAACTAGAAACACAATCAGAGTACGATCTTCATACTAAATTATCAAATAAATAAACAAATAAATAAATGTGAAAATATATTTTAATCTGATAAATGGGACGCACCAATTAAGCATGTGATCAAGGAATCTGGTAGATAAGACATTTCAATGGTGATCTGCCATGAATTTCAATCAATATCCAAATCATAAAATTACTAAGATAAGAATTTATATGTTCAAATCTTTGAAAGAGAAGAGAAATAACAAGGTTCTTCACACACATGGAAATGGAGATTAAAAAAAAAAAACTTTTTTTTTCTTGTCCTTTTTCTGGGAGTGCTTAGAAATGGAGATGGAGAAGAAAGAAAAAGTGGGCGTGAGTTTACACATGGAAATGGAGATTAAAAAAAAAAACTTTTTTTTTCTTGTCCTTTTTCTGGGAGTGCTTAGAAATGGAGATGGAGAAGAAAGAAAAAGTGGGCGTGAGTTTCTAGAAGAAGGGAGAGCCATGTTCAAGTGCATCCCTCCCTGTTTATAATCCCAAAATACAAGCCTCTTTTTTGCTACCTTATTTAGTTTTTATTATTATTTTCATTTTCTCTGCTGTAATTTGTAAATTAAACCTCCCACTTTAATGGCTTCTTATAATTTTTTTTTCTTTGTTCTATCAATTACACAAATATCTCTACATAATTTTTATGTGTTTAAACTCCTTTGATCATACAAAATGGGCTTATCATTTTCTTTTTAAAGTTAGTTTTAATGAATATATTATGTAATTTTAAATATTGAATATTATTTGATTATAAAGCAAGTGTATGCTTTTGCATGATTCATTAAAATTTTTCCCTTTAGGATTTTTTTTTACATCAATGTTTCAAGTTTAATAATTTGAAAACTAAGACTTAATATTAACACATAAAATTAATATAATAATCAATAAATTTTAACTTAATAATATTAAAATCTTTTTTAAAATAATAAAATTATGAGTTGAATTCTTTTACAATACATTTTTTTAGGAATAAAAAAGTCAAGATTTAAATATTTAATCTGTTATATTATGAAATGGATATTCTTTTACTATGTTTATTGCATAATAATAATAATAATAATAGTGAAGATAGAAATATCATAATCATGATTAAAATTAAAATATATTTTTCAATTTTTAAAAATTTCATTTTAGTAAAAAAATTTAATTTTAATTTTTATAGTACAAAAGTAATTTTAAATTTATGAAATCTCGAATTTAAATTTTAATTAAACCTAAATATATCAGAAATAATAAAATCAAATTTTTGGTACATATACAATTTATTTAATAAATTTAATTTTGATAAGAGTTTAAATTTATAACTTATAAAAATTATTTCAATTCTACTAAATTAGTGGTTATTGATATATAAAAATCATTTATAAGAGTTTTTAGTGATATTTCACTAAAAAAAATTCATTAGCAGTCTTGAAGTATTATTTAAGATATTTTCTGTATTTTTGAGGATAACTATTGGATTAATTAGTGTGTGATGAACACAATAATTAGGAACTTGAATTTAAGCTTAACAAAGAAGAAAAAAAAAGAAGAAAAAAAAAAAGAAAAGAAAAGAAAAGAAAAAGTTGGAAGGGAGATGGAAAGCCCAAGAAGAAGCAAAAATAGCTGGAAGTCATACCATGCCTAACGGCCTATCATCAATATTTGGATTCAGTCACTTTTGACCCTCCAAATGTACAATTACACCCAACCTACCATTATTAGATTTCTTCCCTTTTTTTAAAAAAAATAAATTAATTTCTTTTAAAAAATTTTAATGGAAGAAAATAAAATATTTAATTAAATTAAAATATGGTGCATGGTTCTTGCATTTGGGCCATCTCTTTCTCATGTGTGACATGAATGTTACTTGCTTTTCAAAGTATTTCAATATAATAGACTTTTATCAATTTATTTTTTTAGTAGCATTAAAATAATTTTTAAAGTAGCAAAATCATGAATTTTAATTTTAATTAAAATTAAATTTATTAAAAATAATAAATTTTATGAAATTTCGAATTTAAAACTTCAATCAAAATATAAAAAAAAAAATTACTAAAAAATAACAATAAAATTTTCAATGCCTAAAATGTGTTATAGTAATAAAAATACATGTTTGATTTAATTTGAATCATTTAAGAAAATATTTTGTTTTTACAATGTTTAAATATTTGATTTTATTATTTAGATGGCCATGTGAGCTAAGATTAAAATAATGTTCAAATAGTTGATATAATGATAACATAAGTTGAAATATTAACACCTAATTAACTACTAGTTGTAACTAAACAAGATGTATAATGCATTATACAATTAACAACTTCTTGTTTTCTATTAAAAAAAAAAAATTCCAAATAGAAAAAGTAAAAGCATTATGAACCAAGATATGCACTAATTTAGTACAACAATGTACTAGTATGTTAAACCACAATCAATCAATCACAAGTTACAAGTTAAAAATATCCACTCAAGACAATTGAAGCAGACATTGGCACATAAATAGGCAAATATTAGGGAAGCAAAAACAATAAGCAAAGTAGCCAAAGCACACCAAAGCACAGATGTTTTGCATATTAAAGAGGTGTTTGGTATAACGATAGCTAAATATGTAATTGGTATAAAAGTATGATTGTCAAATCGCCAATCGCTAAAAACAGTTTATAACTATTTATGAAATTTGTTGATTAAAGAGAAATTTTGTCATAATCGAAATTTTTAGTTGGTCAATCAAACATTATAAATTTTCTCAATTGATAACGCATAGATTGACAATCGGTAATTAGAGGTGTTTAATTGGCCAATCAAACAACTCCTAATATTGTTGAGAAATAAAGAAATGCATTCAGACAAACATAATCAAACTTATGGCGAAAATGCACAAATCTATTAATATAAATCTTTTTATCTCCAAAGTTACAAATGGGAGGTCTGCAAGCAGCACAAAAGTGTTATACAATATAATAAGTGAATAACTAAAATATATTGTATTTCAAAATTTTAGAAATTGAAATTATATAAGTTAAAAACGTCAAAAGAGCAAGTATAGTAGAACCAAAGTGTTAGGTTTTTAACAAATTTTAGGATTTAAAAATTAAAAAATATCCATTATGATAAATTTTAGGAATATTACAGTAATTTATTTAAAAATTAATCATGTTTGAATTAAAGATTAAAAATAAGTTGGGTTATTTGAACCTTTAAATTTAAATTAAATTAACATATGAGATTTCAAGTCAAATTCAAATTGAATCGTGAGTCACATTAAAGGACCTAAGGAGACATTGTGTACATATAAATTTATAAACAGATCAATGTGTGGAAGTCTGAAAGAGAAGATAAGGCTGTCTGATCCATGAAAGAATATCACAATCACAAAACTCAATAAAAGGATGCGTCAAAAGTATAAAAATCTCACGTGATAACTTCATTGCCTATAATACTTTATGCATTTAGGCTATATAAGGTAACCAAATTAAATTTTATTATTTCATTTCATTACGTCCCATTAAACATTGTATGATCATTCTTACTCATGAAAACTTGGAGAGAGAGTTGGCCAAGAACTCTGATGAGGACAAAATTATCAAATGTATCTAATGCATATAAAAATAGTAGACCGTGAAATTAACATGTTTGAACTCTCGACAAGGAGATGCATCCAGTGCATATAAAAATAGTATGATCCATGAAATTCAAATGTTTTAAGCTAGTTAAAAATGTTATTGCATGCAGATTCTATCGTGCCATGAATGGTGATAATATACCAATTCCAAGAAATGAAGATGAATAGATGATCAACATTTCTATTTAGATCACTTAAGTAAGATCACAACCCATTTTTTCAATTAAAAAAAAGGGTTCAGTATGACTATACATACAAAGCATATATCCCAAACATAAACAAGTTCAGCTCATGAGCAACAATCTCAAAGAAGTTTGGTGAGGTAACATCTGAAAACTTGTTACAAGTGATAAGAACATGGCTGATATTTCCTAAAAGGGTCTTGCTGCTTCTTCCAGCATCTTCTTCACTCTTGTCAGTTTCTCTATCTCTTTGAGAACCTAAAAATGTCAAATAAAGAAGGAAGAAACACGCCATTGTCGTTATTCCACCAAATTAGTTTTAATTAGGAAAATTGAATTTCCTTTACCTCCAATGTCATATCCTCTGTGGTCACTGAATCCAACTCGTCATAGCCTAATTTAGCAGCTACTTCTGCTTAAAACAAGAAATGATTAGGATTTAATAAAAAAAAATTAATTAATTTGCGACAAGCTAAATAAATCATGGGGATATACTTTGCAGGGAAATTGTAGCATCAGCTGTAGCATATCCTCCTCTCATTTCTTCATATGTAGCAATTAACTGAGTTAATACCTGGTTATTGACCATTACATCCATTAGAGACCAAACTTCAGCAGGGCTCAGTAGCAAAACAAGTTATTTGGTCTAATATTGAACAATTTCTAAGAACAGGGAAGGATTAGGCACAGTAAATAATTAACATCACAACAGCGAAAAGAAGACCTCTGAATGAGATGCAGAAGCTATTTCTGATGTGGGAAATTGAGTCTGGTCCTCACTCATCATCCTAGCGACTATGTCCAATGGTACATCAATCCATAGAGAAATTCCGTGTCTCAAAAGCGCCCTATATGATTACAGAAAGCCAGGATGTAAGCTAAAAGAACAAAACTATTAATAACTACATACATTATTCATGGGGAATAGAGGCAGAGAATTCACACACTAGTGCAATCATTGTTCATGTTCATACAGGTTAGTAGAACTCTGAACCGCACCATCTCCAGCACATACAACCAGGCGACCCATAGATGATAACTGTTTCAATACTTCTGTCTGTAGAAAATGCAAGTCCAAAATAAGTTATCTAGTCATATAAATATGCAGTTTTCCATAAATTCGCCTCTGCTGATCTCAGGTGGCAGGCTTCACTGACACCCACACACTGCCTCTCAAGTGGAGTGGTTTTAACCAAATAAGATCAAGCTGGTATCCAAAAGACAAACAAACAATATCAAAATGGTTTTGAAAAATGAAATAACCTCAGATTTGCGGAATTCCTTCTCATCAGTTTCTCTGAAAGATTTGACAGCAGATGCACCACCGGCGGCTTCCTCTACCAAACTATCACTGATAGCAAATGACTTAATGAGTAAAACTGAACTGTCCATAACTTCACAAGCTCTGCAGAAGCAGCATTATCATAACATAAATATATACCTGTCAAAATAATAATACCGCAATGAATCTGCTAGAAGCTTTCCCAAATTGGTTTTAATAGAACTTCTCATTCCTTGTTTTCACATGGAAATAAATTAACCCAAAAAGTACAATACAAAGCAAACATACCAATTCACAATTGAAATCTCCAAAAACAAATATTATTCAACCTGTCTTGTTAAGTAGTTTATAATGTAATGCTTACCCACAAGAAAAATAGAAGTTCCTCTGAGTTCTGAGGAAATATCTGCTGCTCTTTTCTAAATTAAAATTGAAACACCAAAACATAAACCCTTTTCAATTCTAATCAATCAAATAGATAAATCAATGAAATACAAAAATTATAATTATTTTAAAAATCTCACCTTTACTGCTAGAGAATTGTCAATCACAGCAACATCTGTCACTGTACAACAAAAAAAACACAATTATTAAATAATAAACAAGCAAAACGCAATTAAACCAAAGGAGGTTAAAAGGGTTTTAGGAACTCACCGGAAGTAGTGGTTTCGTCGGGAAGAGAGAAAGTAGCGACGAGAGATTTTGGAAGTGAAGTGGGAGATGCAGTGAAAAAAGAAGGTCTATGAAATCGAGGTTTGTGTTTGATAAAAGTAGAGGAGTGAGAGGATTGAGCACGAATGCGAAGCAATCGACTGGGAAAGATGGGTGAGTAAATTGCCGCCGCCAGCGGTGGTGATGGTTGTGCAGCTGCTGCTACAGCGGTTGCTGTCGTTATCTCCATCAACGAGTTAGTTATCTGTTCCTTCTCTGAAGTAAAGATGCAATTTGTAAGGTATGGTTTGGAATCCTTTTCAGATAGTATTTGGGCTCCTTATGAAATTGGGCTTAGCCTTCTATATGATCATTTTTTGAATTAAACTAAAAATTGGGCCCAATATTTAAACTTTTTTAAAAATCGGACCGACAAATAATTTTTCATTTCTATGCGGTTTAATTCAGCTTATTTAGCTTCCTATTTTTTTTTTTTTAAATAATAAACAGTTAAGTCAATGTAGATAATTATTTATTTAGCATTGAATAATTATTTATCAATAATACTCTTAATTTTATTTTTTTTTTCATTTAAAAGGAAGTCCTTGGATTAATTTATATATTTATTAAAATTAAATCATATATATATATATATATACACGCGCGCGCGAATGAATATATATTGAACTATAAATAATTAAAACTACCTTCTAAAAATAATAAAAAAAAAATCATCAAAGTATTAAAAAAATCTTCTATACTAAGCATCTTATATATTATAGAAAATGTAATAACTATTATTTAATTAAAAATAATCATAATGTTTGGGCACCTTTGCTTTTTAGTTTGTATTTTTTTTTAATTGATTAAAATAAAATTACATTAAAATTGTTCAATGTATTTGTATTTTGAAGTAAAAAAGAATAATTATTTTCAAAAAATAAGTTTTAGCAAAATATTATTAGAGTTGTCTTTAGAATTATACAATTTTGAATGTTAAGTGAAATTTAATTAATAAAAGTAAAATAAAATAAAAATATATTAATTAAAAAAAAAAAAAAACTAAAATGGACCTTAAAAAAATACTAATAAAAACTGTACAGCCCTCGTAACGAAATGATTTGTAATTGATCCCTGAGTTTGTAAATTAAAAAATTAACTTTTAAATGATGGTACAATAGACTTAATGTTGATTCTCAAGTCATCTTACCTTACCATTAAGATAAGAGGCTGATTACTAATTCAATTTTGAAAACATACTGTACAGAGAATAAAAGATGAAAGGAAAGAAACAAGGAGAAAAGGAAGGGCTGTAGAAACTCCGCATGTATTAGAAGGATAAGATTGAGAGAACACAATTACTTGCATACAAAATTATAAAAATTTCAAATCAGCTAGACAACTCTTATATATTGCTCTTTTCAACAATATACAACATTATGCTTAAAAAATTTATTTAATTTCTGTGCGCCAAACTCACTTTACATCATGAAATGCTAACATCTCGTTTGGCAGGTATGTGAACACATTTATTCTAGAGATTATTGGTGCGCCAAACACAATCCTGAGCTTGATTAGTGATTATCTAGTGGAGCAATTTTAACAACGAAGTAGAACCAAAACAAAATTTCGTAATCAACGATATACTAGACGTGTAATAATGCACAATTATGTGGAGCTTAGTTCTCATCATAATCAATCACACAACGAACAAAAATTGAGATGAGAAACTAAACAATGCATGGAACACTCTATTTACATTACCCAGCTTGAAGATGATGAGGCCAGAAAAGGAAAAAAAAAAAAAAGAAAAGAAAATTGCGTCAGCCACTCGAAAAAAAATCGGAGATTCAACTAATGTTGCATGATATCAACTCCCACCTGCATTCAGTGAAGATGTTGGCAATCAGAACCAAAAATAAATGACTGAACATAATAACCACAAAAAATTTACAGCTACTTTGTGGAGAGAATGACTAAAAATCAATTTAATAGTTAGTTTTCACTACAAGACATTTCACTGTTCAGAAGACTAGTTAAATAGCCAAGATCCAACACCGATGATCTACCCCATCCATCCCTTAAAAAGTCCCATATCAAAATCATCATATGCCAAGAGTGTCAAGATTAATGTTGATACTGGTAAAACATAAGAGACAATGCCATCTATAATAGACAACAGATGTCAATGACAATATAGGCATCACAGATTAGAGGTCCAAAATTTAAACACAGTGCCATTCAAGTAACAACCCAATTGTGGGCAGCCCAACAGAGCCATTGCTTTCCGCAAGTGGTGATGCAAGGCCTTGTGCATGTTCTTTGGGTACAATCCGACCTCATCAAGATCAGTTTTTTTTTCATGCAACATGGCTTTTAAACTAGTGCAGTTGAACCAGCTGAAGAAAGCTCTTAATTCGAGGAAATCATAAAATCCTTCTTTTTTTCAGCATAATAAGACTTAGTTATGCGATGCAAATGCAACTCTCAACAGAAATTTGAAGTCAAGGTGTCATCAGAGGGGCCAGATCAACTCTTGTTTGACAAGAAGTGATGATAGTTCGACTCTAGAAAAGCAACAAATATGATACCCATTTACCTGACCAGAATGAATTTGACAAGAATGATGGATCGATTCCAATTTGACCAAAATGATGGATCGATTCAGACACAACAGATGCTTTTCTGATGTTTGCGAGGGAAATAGGTGTCAATGGTGGAGAATCAACTTCTTCAGTCTTGTCTGGGAGAGCCAGAGACTCCACAGATTTAGAAACATGTACTGTCATTGCTCTCTGACTGCTAGAGGGTATTGAGAAACTCCGAGGAACCGAAGGTGGAATTGGCAGAGGTGACGCATAATTTGATGCTGTTGAAGTAATCCTGTTTGTTCCATGATGCTCAGGATTTCTGACCAATGGAGCAGAATGACCAATTGGTGCTGATGATTTTGTTGGTTTGGAGGCTAAATTACCTGGTGGCCTAGGAAGCTCATGAAGCTCACTTATTCTGGGTGAAGATGCAAGGGGAGGTGAAGCAGTTGGGGACACCTTTGGAGATGTATTCTGAGGAATTGTTACACGTGGAAGCACTCCAGATACTTGTGGAAGTTCATTAGAGGAGATGGGACCACTGGCAGATAAAGCAGGCCTCGTTGACCCTGGCTTACTGGTGATTGGACCAGAGAAAGATAGCCGTTTAATTTTTTTATTATCAGATGCATTGTATGTATCGAGTTGTGGAAGTGAAGTTCCTTCCACTAAAGGAGGGGGCAATTGGATGGAGGCATTGTTACTGTTGCTCTCTTTATGTGCTGAACGTGCTTTTAAGACAGTGAACTCTGACAGGTGAGTGTCACCAGGATCCTTCTCATGCTTCTTCTGTTCCAATGGGGAAGAATGCCACAAATTATGGGTCCGTCCACCCAGGTCTGTTGGCCTTGCGATGGCAACCGAACCACTTGTTCTTGAGGAGATTGGACCCTTTGCATCAATAGGTGTAGGTAGCACATATGTGTTGTACTTCCTTGTTGATGATTGCCCTTGTCTTATTCTTTCAATCGGATCAGACTTTCTTTCAGGAAATATTGGCGCCGAATGGCTTCCTGGTCGCCGTTCTCTAAATGACCCCTGGATACCCCTTTGGTTTTTGTCTGGGTTTAACTGCAGCAAGATGCAACACTTTTAGTCGGTAAGTACAAGTTTACAATCGTGATCCCAAAGCACATAATTACTAAAGCCAACAAACCAAAGAGGCAAAAATCCTTAACATAGTTGAGATCATCATAATCAAATTTTTACACCAAGCAATTTCAAAAGTGAACCCAAGAATCTAGAGTCTTTATCCAGTTGAGTTGGTAACCACCAAATAAAGTGTACGCTATTGCCCAGAGTTTGGTCAAGGATAACTATTTCTAGTAAAATAATCAGGGTCAAATCTACTAAACTGCACCTCAGCATTTTCTGTCATTGAAGCTTGGGGAAATGAAAGGTCCACATCATCCACCTGGATAAAAAGCAACCATGTCAAGACAAAAACAAGTTGGAAAAGGTGAAAGAAATAAATTGAAATATCCAACAATGCCAATTACTAATCACAACTCATTTAAATAGGATAACTTGGCTCTCTAAGTCCAATTCCACCATTTTTCGGACATATCCAACGAAAGAAATTCACTCTTTCATACAATATACTTCAGCACACATTATGAGAATAGTCACTACTTCAAACAAGAAGTCCACCCCTTATACCCTTCCATAAAGTCGGTCATCAGACTCATCGCCATAATGAGAGGAGTATGGCCTCTTATAACAAAGTAATTTTTTCCATTCAATAATAGAATACCTTCATAACCGTTTACATCACCAAGACCCACATAATTGTAGTAATTGAGTGGAATATATGTTCAATTATCCTTAACACGTGATATTTTGGAGCAATAATGGGTTAACTGCCTACTGCGATTGAGCATTGCATTTTAACCGCCCAAATCATAAGATATTAAACAAAGTTCATGAGAGAAGCCCAATGGGAGATTTTACATGATAGTAACTTATACTCACTCAATTAAGCCTCGATCTCAAACAATTATAGATTTATAAAGAAGTATTTCTTATGAGAATAGAAGTGGAAATAATAAGATTAATAATAACAAAGATAATAATAATACTTTGGTAAACATTTCCTACAATGGTATTATAGATTATTTTATATAAAGATGAAAGACTAAACAGCATATGATAACAACAATGAGGACTTCTTAATCAGAAAGCGCTGATTTTATAACTCCAAAATCATTTCTAGAAGAAGGTCAAGACTTCCTGGAAATGCACTGGTCAATTGCAGTAGGCAATCAACCTATTATTGATCCAAGCCAATCCCACTCTCAACTCAAGCCAAAAAAGAATAAAAAATGCATCCATTATATGCAGTTCAGGAAGCATTCTTGATCCACGTCAATTCATGGATTGCCAATTCAAGAGTGAGTTCATAAATTCACATATTCAATTTACTTCAATAACAAGTTACACTGTCAATATACAAAATCAATAGCATGGATGAAGGCTGCACTGCATACTTGACTAAAAAGCACAGCAACTCTGTGGTACAATGAGAATTTCATGACTACAATATTATTCTTCTAGGACCAACATCAGCTGGTTTATATCTGGCCACATTATGGACACCCAAGAACATCAGCCACAAGCTTATCCAGAATAGGATGAAAGAAAATAGATGTTTTTATACTTGTACATATTACGAAAAAAGGATGACTATTGGTACAAATTTAAGGATTGTGAATTCCAACCTTGAATGGCATATCAAGATTAACATGCATGATGACAAAGCATGCAAAACAAAAGAAGCACGGAATGGTACTTCAGAGAGGTTTAGCACAGTACTTCAAAGGTCTTCTTATGTATCTAAAACATTTCCAATTATTATTACATTCTCACCTCCATTGAATTCCTTGATGCAGAAACAACATCATGCCCCTGCATATTTTCTCTGTAGTCAAAGCTCAGTTCCCTCCCTCCGTTAGTTTCATCACCATTCTCATCATCTTCACCATCATCTCTACCATCATCTTCAGGTCCACAGAATTGGTAATCAATATGTTGCTGGTCTGTAACAATTTTTACAAGTTGATCAACTTCCTCCAATGATTTAAGTCCCTTCCGAAAGAAATTCAACTGCATTTAAAGCAGAAACAATTTCATCATCATCCAATTTATGAGAACAATAAAAAACTCAAAAACCTCAAAGGAATTTAAAAAAAAACCTGAGCTGCATGGTGACGAGCTGCCTGTGTTAGAAGACTTCGAGACTGCCCTTGTTTCAGAGATTTCAACCGAAATACGCACTGGATTGCCGCTTCATCATATTCATCATGAGCCGTTCGGAGTTGCTGCAAAGTAAAACTTTCAGCTTTACCACCCTTTGACTTTCCTTTGTCTTTCTGTTGTGCCACCATGTATTCATAGACATTCCTAACATCACATACACCATTCAGAAGAAATTTACTTTCATCAAATAAAAGCAGAATTAAATAGGAAAGGATGAGACCTTTTTTCATCGCATTGTCGCTTCATATCCTGCACCATAGAGCAACAGAAGTCTATTGAGAAAAATACATAGCAAGATCATTTGATAAAGGTGCATTCGTGGTATCTAGATGATAGAAAATGTTAAAAAACCTTCATTGGCAAGGCAACAACTGCCACAAACAGTGAAGGAGAAGGCCTTTTTAATTGAACCTCTAAATCCACACCCTGCTGAGTGGGTATTTTACACACAATTCAATATCTGACATATTGATAAGTACTACATGCAGTATTGACTGTTGCCACATCAATAAGAGCCTGGAGGCATTACTTCTCAAACTGGTTTTCAGAAAATGCACCCTTTAGTTTCTTTTAAGAAAGTAGCTTGAAATTGATTTTAAGCTGTTTTAGAGGTTTGATTTATGGCCAAAACATGCCAAAAACACCTTAAATAAATTTGCAATCACTTTTTATCAAAATATTCTAGAAGATGCATTTATCAAATGTAATTACAGCGGCAATGCCAAACAGACCTTAAATAGAAAAATATTATTGGAGATGATATACGGATATACTAAAAATAAAATTGTTACAAAGAAAGTTTAAAATCCAAGCAACCATTTAAGAACTCGCACATTACACTTTCTGTGGACCTAATTTAACAGCTATAACTGATGCACATCCATGGATTCATGAAATTCTTTTTGAGCAAACCTAGGCTCTCTTTAGAAAAATAAAAAATGGCTTATGCACAGGACCTGGAACCAAGAGTGTTGCAAGGGTGTAGAAGCAACATAAAGAAAAGTCAGTGTCATAGTGACGCAGGGCAGGTTATTTTGAATGTAATTGAACTTGTCTTTCTATTCTGCATCAGATAGTGCTTGGACTTCTAGCCCTCCGCACTCTGGGTAGGGTCAGATAACAGATGTGCATAACCTTCTCTTTGCATGGCAAAGAGGCTATTACCATAGTTTTGAATGTTGACTACAACAATTCAACTCATAATGGAGCAACCTTCCCACTGTACCAAGACTCATGCTCCATAAAATTGCCATTTGGATAGTGCAAATAAAAACATAATGTATGTTCTGACAATTGAAAATTTTAAAACACCGACCAAGAACAAAGGAACTCAATCAATTGTGAGACCACATTTTTTTCTTGCACGTTTTCTCCCTTTTACATATCAGGGCAAAATTAGGAATACCATAAAAGTCTTTTGTGGAAACTGCAGCAAATAATTAGATTTCAATGAATTCTTTGATGAAACCAAGGGCAGGATTCTCCTAATTCTAGCAAAAGCATAAAACATAGGCACACATAAAGTTAGGAACACATATACCTTCATGAATGCATTATGCTTATGGAACAATAAAAGTATCCCAAGCAAAATAGAACAAATGTGTGAAACAATAATTCCAGATAGTTGTGGCAATGATTGCAATAGCTATGAAAAAAAAAAGAGAACAAAAGGAACAAACAAGAATCAACTAAGGCAATGCTGTAAGAGAAACCTCTTATAAGATGACAAACAAGTGAGGGATTCAGAGGAACAAACCTCGACTGTTCGAAGTTCATTGAGAAGAGATTCTGATGGATTTGTAAGTGTCAAAAATATATGAGACCGCTGAATTACCAGAAACAGTAATTTAGAATCACATTGAATTGAAAACATTATTTCATAATAAAGTCAAAAGGCAAGTTACAGTTACAATGAAATATCTCACACTCACATAGCTATCAACAAGCTTTTGAAGTTCAAATTGCACTTTCCCCAACTTTAACAAAATTCTGCCTGCATTTAAAAAATTAGACTATCTTAGCTACTCGAACAGAGTCCATATCTCATATTATTAATATAATGGAGATAATATGCTCAATTCTAAAATGAAACTAGGGAGAGGAGTCACGCTTTCTCCTTCCCCACCTGCTAGCCTTCCCCCCACCAAGCCCCCCAAACAAGAAAAAATGTACACATTTTTGTGCAATATGTTAGGACTACTTCAATTTCAATTGTCTGGTATATGAAAAAACTTTTACAAACCCTCTCTAAATAAAATTGACCATAGTATTCAGGAAATTGGAATGCATATTTGCCAATACAGAAACTGAGAGGGCAAATTCCAATCACCTAGAGGATACATGTCATTTACTCATTCACGCATTTTGTATTTGAATGCTATGCCATGACCATATAAATTGAAGTGAAATCTCATAGTTGGTTTCTAATGCTACTTTCCTTTAACCATCATCTCTACTTTCTCACTAATTTGAATTCTTCAGCCCTCAACGATTTTTAATTTTAAGGCACGAATTCAATTAATTCCGTGACAACACAAGTTCTCATAGAAAGGAAAAGTAACTTGAAACACAAATTAGAATGCACCTCTTCAGGTACCTAAGGGGCTAACAAAATATATTAATTTCAACAGCCAGTATTACTACAATAACCTGAAGCAGGCTCTTTTCTGCAATACAAGAAAAATACACAGATTATCTGCAACTCAACTAGCCCCAACACCAAATTAAAAATGTCTTGACGAATCAGAAAGAAGAAATAAAGAAAGAAAACAAACATAAGATATGGATAAATTGTATGTATTTTTATAAGCTAAATACCAAATCCACTCCAGAGTAAACCAATCGAGAAGTAATTTTCTCAAGCTACAAGAATTACACCCTATTCGCCTAAGCTCTCAAATTTAATCTGCAATTTAGGGAAGAGACTATTGAGGCATAGAAATGTTTTCCATTTAAAAAAGAAAGCCAACTGCAGATTGCTTAAGGAAGGTTTAGTGGCCCTTCAATCCCATTTAGCACTGCACAGGCCTATTTTGCTTTTCCAAAACGAAAACACTATGTAGTTCAGTGGAACTCAACTTAACTCAAATTAGTCTTAATCCCAAAATTAATTGAAGTTAGTTATATGGATTCTTTGTTTCCACTCTAACTGATTTTGGGCAACGTCTTTTGATAATTATACTACCTCCAATTCATATTGTATTCCTCTCCTCCAAGTTAGTTTAAGTTTACCTCTTTCTACTTCCAGGCTAAATTTGAGAGAGCATGCTACAACACATTTCATACAATTTCTACAATGCAAAAACAACATGGCAATCCTTTTCACACAATCACTTACCACTTTCTTCATCATCACTTGATGCAGTTTTCTCCTGCAGACAAGAACCCATTTCCCGCAGTGACTCTGAGAATTCTGTGAGTGGAAATAAAGTCAAAGAAAGAATCTTATATTACCATACTAGATAAAGTTTGAAAAAGTTGTATGCGGAATGACACTAGTTACACATGATATTAAAATTACTAATAAACATATCAAGGACTACAACTAAACCAGCTGGAACATTATAGACCCTGAATGAATATAAAAGTATGTATGGCAACATAAAAGGACATATCAAATCCCAGAAAGTTCAATCTGATATATTCTATATTTTTCAAGGTTTATAAACAATAAAGTTACTTCAAAGAACTTCCCACCCTTCCTCTTGCATATTACTGTACACAGCCTTCCTCTCGCATTTGCAAGGAGGCTGTTTCCATGGTCTAAGCAATATTTCTTGGCATCCTCACAAAGGCACCTCAGCCAAGAAGAAGTACAAATCCTATCTCAGAAATGAACCACTAATAACATGTTATCATAGAAAGAACCAATAAAAGAAGCTGCTACAATGTATTTATTCCCATCTTGTAAATTGTAATTTTGGTTATTGATTGAAAACCTGCCCACAACTTTCTGACCCAAAAGAGTAATATAAAAAGCTGACCAGAAGTGAAGAATACTACAATTCTAGAAACCAGAAAAGGCCAAGTTTTAATTGAAAAAAGCAGAATGAACGTTAACAAAGATGTAATATCTAATATACAGCATCAAAAACAAAAAGAAAAGGGAAGTTCAGTTTATTCACCAAATGCACTGTTTGCTGTTGCAGCAGCTGCAGAAAGTAAGCTATCATAGCAGTTTCTCATGTCTTGCAAATCCTGTGAGAAGAAGAGAATAATAAAAAAAAAATACTGAAATGATAATCCTTATCAAATGGCCCAAATTGCACTTCAAGTGTCTCAAAAAATTGAGAGAGGATACAAAAAGCAAATTATACAAAGCAACAAAACTCACAGACCCACTAAAGTGCAAAAAAAATAAAAAAGTGTAATGATATAATTTCCCAGATTGCAGAAGATTGAAATAATATATCAATTTGAACCCAAAACTTCCATACCCACTGCACATAGATATTGTATCTTTGTTAGATAACTAAATCCCTGTGCTGATTCACTCTCCTTATTGGCAATTCGCAAGTGCACACTCCCAAGAAACCAAAAATTAACCACCACAAAAAAATAAAATAAAAATTAACTAAATTCAAAACACTCAACAGCAAGCAAATTCTAAATTGTCACCCACTACCTAATAGACATATAATAACATAGACTCAAAATTTCTATTTCTTGATAAATTTAAATGGATCCTTCTTCCTTCTTTCTAATTTTCTGCTTTAGCAAGCAAATTCTAAATTGTAACCGCTACCTAATAGACATATAACAACATCGATTCAAAATTTATATTTATTGATAAATTTCAACGAATCCTTCTTCATTCTTTCTAATTTTCTGCTTTCGATTTAAAACAGACAAATTAAATTACTACCAAATTAAGTTTAAAAAGAAGAAGAATTATGAATTTAATTTTAGATTAAGAATAAGGTATAACAGTTAAAAAGGAGCTTAAAGATTAAAAAAAAAAAAAAAAGAGTACCTGAGCAGCTTGAACGAGCTCATCCAACTGAACCGAAGGTAAAAGGTCTCTTTGGTCCTTAGAATCGCTCTTGTGAAGCTTAAATCCTCGAAGTTTACCTAACGGAGATTTCATTTCTCGAAAACCCTAACACGCAATGAAGCCAGAAGAAACAAAATCACACACACAAAGCAGACCAAGAGAGGCTCCGAGAGAAAGAGAATAGATGTTATTTGTTAGCTTGCTTGGCGTGGAATCCAAATTCTGTGTGGATTTGCAGAGAAATTTGAAGTGCGAAATTGGGAAAACACAGAGAGAGTGGAATTCAATTCGATAGTTTCAACGACATTGAAGAAAGAAAGAAAGAAGAAAAGGTTTCGTTCGGGTCAAAAACGAATCGTAATAGATCAGAGAAAAATAATAATAATAACTAAAACAAGAAATTAATAAAATTTAATTAATCAATAATAATAAAGAATCAAGAGGCAAGGGAGAGTGGGAATGAAGTATCAACTCGTCTCTCATTAGTTGACACGTGTTATAGATAAGGGTAATTTAGTAATCATCGATTTAAGGGCAGTCTGACTTGGCAAAGGACAGTGGGTTAAGGTATACTGAAACTTGGGCAGTTAATGGGATGCTCGTTCATAGTGATAGTGAGGGTGTGGGGTGTGCCTAGTTGGAGGTGTACCCTAAAAGAGGGCAGTCAAAGTCAGACATTGCTGACAAGGAAAGCGAAAGGAAGAAGGGGTTCTAGAACTGGAATTAGAATTAAGAATAGAAACAAATAAAAAAACTCTTTTACTTTGACCGATAATGAGGTTGGGCCAGATCTTCTATTCAAGTATTTTTAGTTCTAATTTCCCTATTATACCCTCTACTCTTGTCTCAAATCTTGCTCTAATCCAAATGCATGCACGGTAGAAAAATCATGAATGTATATTTTGACACTCGTATTTTTATAAATAATTCCGTGACATTTTAAAATTTTAAAATAATTTATTTAATTTCTCAATTTTTTAATAATTTTAAAAAAATATTATTAAAACAAAAATAAATAAAATTTAGAGTTACAGAGAAAGCAAAAGGTGAATGGTTATTAAATTTAACTATTAAAATATTTAATTTTTTGACACATAAATACGCATATTTACACACATTTTTCTTCACAAATTTATGAATATTGGAGTATTGAATGTATATAAAATTAGAAAATTTATGGTTAAATAAATTAATTTAAAAGTTAAGGGCACCATAAAAAATTTTTTATAAAATTCAAGAGTTATTAGAAAATATTTTGACAAACTCATTATAATATAAGTATATATATTGATTTATCATTTGTTGTGACTAATACAATTTTATCATTTTTATATATTTTTTTCATATTTACAGTAAAAATTTAAGAATATGTAAAACTTTATAAAGTTAAATATGTAAATAGTT
Organism: Aleurites moluccanus; assembly: GCA_948193065.1. NCBI lineage: Eukaryota > Viridiplantae > Streptophyta > Magnoliopsida > Malpighiales > Euphorbiaceae > Aleurites > Aleurites moluccanus. The sequence goes on along the minus strand of CANXYC012405602.1, from coordinate 3,117 downwards.
TTATAAATTAAAATTTTTAATATTTTTAATTAATTTTTAATATTGTCCCTAAAAAATAATTTTTAATTTTATAACAAAATAATAGAAAATTCAGTTTTTTGAAAAATAATTTTTTATATAAATATTTTTGAAAAATAAGTTATTTTCCTTAAAACAAATAAGTGCAAGAAATTGTAAATTATAGTAATTATAATTAAATTTATCAACTTCTTTTTACAAGTCCATTCTTAAATATTTGCCCTTTAATCTAAAATGACTGTTGGTCATAAATTCTTTATTGTAAAGTAAAAATATACATAATGTGATTTATTCTTAAAAAAAAATTTAAGTTTTCTTTTTGGTATTTGATAAAACAATGTTTTCTTTCAAAAAAAAAAAGTTTATATTTATTAGAGGTTAAATTCTTTTTTAAAATACATAAATATTTATTCTTAAATTGGAAAAGATTATGTTAGAATTTGAAATTTTATTTGAATGTACTAATTTGGTGTAAGTATATTTATTTTTCAGAAGAAATCTAATTAATTTAAAAATTCTAGGATTGATTTAAGTGTAAACAAATAATCAGACTTAATTTATTGACTCTAGTAAACTCATATGCAATATATTTCACATTTAATTTTAGTAATCCTGATTAGAGGTCAATGAAAATTAAATATCATATTTGACACACTTTGAAATAAAAACTCGAATAAAATCAGAAAATTATTTTTAGAGAGTCGAAATTAATAAGAAATGAACTAATAATTAATAATTTATTTATATCATTATTATATATTTAAATTTTACAAATTAACAATTTAATTATTATCCAATTATGATAGTATTAATCAAATACCATTTGTATTAAACTAATACTCAAAAGACAAAAATAAAGATAAAAAATATGTTTGTATAATAACAATCATATGATTATATATGTATCTTAAAAATTAAAAGTATGTAGCAAAAAAAAAAAAAAAATAGTTTGTATATTAGATTAATTTTAGATTCAATTGAGACAAGATAAACACTATTATAATTAATACTTTCTCTCTTTTTTTTATCTATTATTTTAGAAAATTAGTTTCGGTCCAATTTTTTTATTGTTTTAAAAAATTAAGGAGGTATTGATTTTTTTTTTTTCAATTTTACTTTTTATCTCTTGTTATTTACACTTAAATTCAATCATTTCCCATATATTTATAAAAAAGTAATTTAGTTATATGTAACTTATATATATATATATATATATATAATTAAGCAGTGACGCAATGAGTCTATTAGGTTAATTTCTTCAAGCATGACAAGTTGGGGCAGGCCAACATTTACTAAACTAGAAGATTTTTTTTTTTTCTTTCTTTCTTTCTTTGTTTGCTGTACAAATGATGTAATACCCTATACAATTAGTAGCTTAATATTTGAGCAATGACCTCTCCATTAATTTAATTTCTTTCACATAACAAATTTGACCCAAAGACTAAAATTTTAATATCTCCAAAATTAATTAAGTGGTTGCACAAGTGATTTCAATGTATCTGGCCTAGGATTTGAAATTATGTTAGCAGTTATTTTGGACTGTTTTATTTCTAACATTACACGTATACAATTTTGAAAACTTATATTGAATAAATTCTACCCAATTAAGAAATCTCAAGTTTTATATATATATATAATATTATTACTTTCACAACTTATATTATTATAATCACAGCTAATTAATAAAATAAAATAAATTTCCTAATTTGTGATAACATATAAGGATATATAAATAGCAGTATATATATCTCTTGATTAAAAAAAAGCAAGTGTTATATTATGTATTATATATAAAAATTATTATTAATCGACGTGTAAAAAATTATTATGATTATGCAATTGAATATGATCATTAAAAAATTAAATCAATACATTTAGAAGGGTATTTTAGAGAACTTAAACAAATTCACTACAACCTTCTTTCTTTCTTTTTTAAAATGAATTAAAGCTACAAAAAATGATAGAGGCAAAGAGAGAGAGCTATCATTGTGAAAATGGCTTAACTAATAAATATTGTAGCCAATAAATATCCTGGTCAAACTAAGACTTTTGATTACAAGCAAATCTTCTTTAAAATGATTAATTATTATTTTTTTTTATAATAATTTAATACATTAAATTTTTTATAACTTTTTAAAAATATATTAATTTTTTTCGATAAATATCTCATTATACTAGTACATTATTTAATTTAATTTTACCGTTAGTCAAATTTAATGATCAATAAGGGTTATAAAAAGACAGAAATACTCTTATTTTTTATTTTTAATTATTACATTTTATTTTTATTTAAAAAATATTTTTTAAAATTAAAAAATTTATTTTCATATTTTTTGATAAATTTGAAAATAAAAAACAAACAAAAATATTTTTTAAAAAATATTTTTATTTTTTATTTTTAAAAAATAATTTAAAAAGAAATTAAATTATTTCTTCTTAAATTTTTTAATACAAATAAAAAATTTATTTTCATATTTTTGTCAAATTTAAAAATAGAAAGTAAAAATATTTTTAAAATTTTTTTTTATTTTTTATTTTCATTTTTTTTATTTTTTTAAAAATAAAATAAAAAATATTTTTATTTATTATTTTTTAAAGTTGTAAAAAAAATAAAAATACCTTTTTTAACCCTAAACAAATTTAAAACAAAAATATGATGTAATTAATTAAAAATAAAAAATAATGATATTTTTATTTTTTTACTGCTTTTATTGACCATTTTAGTATTGATTAACAATAAAATTGGACGAAAGATTTTAGTAATATATTATGACATTTATCAGGAGGAAGTTAGTGTATTTTTGAAAAATTAGGGAGAAGTTAATATATTGGATCATTTGATAGGAGATAAATCGTAATTAACCCTAAGTAATATCTTCATATTTAAAAAAAAAAAAAAAGTAGTCTCTCCCATTCCCAACACTGAGGAGTGCCCTTTCATGTAAATTTAGGAGAAGCTTCATGATCTGTTCATCATTAATTTTCTGTAATTAGTTTCTTTCTTTCTTTCCTCTTGTGCTTAATTGCTTTATGACTCATGAAAAAAAGTTTATATTACATTAATTATATATATATATATATATATATATATATATATAT
>CANXYC012405029.1:0-28713 GCA_948193065.1 Aleurites moluccanus | reverse complement strand
AAAAAAAAAAAACAAACACACCAGAGTGTGTTCAAACACTAAAAACAAAAACTCTACAGAAAAAAACACCTCATATAAAACTCATATATATATATATATATATATATATATATATATATATATATATATATATATATATATATATATATATAATTGGATAACCAAACTAACATATATTGGTTCAATCAGAATAATTTACTTTCTATTTTGGTGCGATTTAATTTAATTATTTCTATATTCAAAAGAAAATCGAAATATTCAAACCAAACTTAACCAATTTTAATATTTTTGGTATTGAATGATCAGAAAATTAAAAAAAATAATAAAAAATAAAGGATAAGCAATTGTTCGGTTCAATTTGAACTGAACCGAAATAAAACTCCCAAAATAAAAATAAAAATTTTAAAAAATTAATCGGTTTCTTTTTTGTAAAAATCAAACCAAATAAAAAATCATAAATTTCAAAAAAATTAATCTAACCGAACTGAAATTTGAAAAATCAAATCAAACTGACCTATTTAAGTTGATTTGATTCGATTGATTCAATTTAATTGTCTAGTCAGATGCTGACGTAACAAAAAAATAATAAAAAATATCACATTAGCATGCCACATCAGCTCCGATACCGAAACTATGATTGGATTTCAGTTTCGTGCTAAATTTGTTAAAAATGAAAAGTATATATATCAAATTACCAAAATTTTTAATTTATGATTTTTTTTTAATTAATCCTACAAAACATACAATAATTTAAGTCCTTGAACACATTTTTAAGTCTCTGAATTTTTATAATTTTGACTATTACGTTTTTGACGGGCAAAATTAAGTATAGTTTCACAGGGACCCTAGCCCCTAAAACTAAAAATCTCTATGTATATATATCTAATTTTTTACATGAGCCCCTCTTAATTTTCACATGAACCTCCCTTAATTTTCACACGACCCTCCTATTATTTTTTTTTTCTTTTCTTTTCTTTCCTTGTTTTGCCAAAAACTCTTGCATAAATTTGTTGTTTTAGCTAAAATAAACAGATTTCCAGGTGCAAATTCCCACCATATACTGCAATTTTTGTTTCACATCTTTTATATTAGCTCTTAGAATCTATTAAATGGGCTATTGTTATCAAATTAATGAATTTACATTTTTTTTTCTTTTTAAAAATAATTGATTTGATAATATACTTATATTTATGTGTGAGCATGAAACATACTTATATGTTAGAGTTTAATACTTTTTAATTTTGATCTCTTAAATTCAAAATTTTAATTCCACTCCTATATGTTATACATATCAAATTCTCATATTTTTATTTTTAAATATATTAAGGGACTTTTTTGACGGGTTAGTTAGTGATAATGAGCATCACATGCGAAAAGGCATAGAAAAAATAAAGGGCAATCTTAACCCTCTAAATTTCCATAAAATTAACTATTCAGCTCATGAAGAAGTGGATTGCTTGCTCATTTTCTCCCCTCACATCTCCTTTTTGGTTCATTCATTCTTCTCGATTAAAAATCAACCTCTGTTGATCTGGGAAATACCCTTTTTGACTTGGATTTTGGCCTTAACATTATCGTTGATACTATAGATTTTTTTTTCTTGCCACCTTTGCAATCTAAAATTAATTACTTTATTTTCATTCCCTCAGAGTTTGCCACCAAAGAACAAAGGTGGCAAAAAAAGCTATTATGGTATACTTTTAATATCTCTATCAAATTCACCTTTTAAAACATGCATGACAAAAATCTATAGTATCTGTTGCTAGTGACTTAACACATAACAAGTCTTTTTTATTACGTGGGTGATTAATTAAATTTAGGAGTTAACTAACAATATAATTAATTGTCAACTTTAATTTCACATATATCGTTGATAATTTTATGGCCAAAATCAAAGACAAGGAGGGTATTCCCCTATATCAGCATAGGTTGAATATTTTTGAATGAAAATAATGAAAGAATAGGAGACGTGAGGGGGAGAAACAAGGCAAGTAATTCACCACTTCAGATTTTAATAGTCAAATTTATGAAAGTTTAGAAGCACAATAATTAGATTCATGAAAGCTTAGAGGCAGAAAAATGCATTTTGCCTTTTTCTCTTTGCTTTTACACATTTTTAATGTGCGTGATACTCACTCTCATTAACATCATGAAAAATTCATCAATGTAATAAATTTTTAAAGACTTTATAATGAAAAATGTGAAAGTTTAAAAATATATATATATATACATTTTAATTCGTAAGTTGATATTTTATTTAGTTTGTTATTAAAAGATATTTTTAATTAATTTTTATGTATCAGCTTATAGAACTGAATAATTTTTATGTATAACACATAAAAATTAATTAAAAATATCTTTTAATAACAAACTAAATAAAATGCGGATTTACGAACTAATATATATATATATATATATTAAAACTACAATATAGAAAAAATTTGAAACTCTTCTTATACTAACTATTATATTTAATTTTTCATAAATTTTTACACTTTATATAATTATAAGTATTTAATAAAATAAAATAAATATGAAGTAATTAATAAAAAATTAAATATGAAAATTCAAGATTTTTTTTTAAATCATTGATTAGGGAATAAATTAAATAAAAAATAAATAGAAAATAACATAATACAAAATAAATAAGTATTATAAAATAATATTTTTAATACTATTTATTTTCTTTGTTACATTCTCATATTACTTTTTTTACTAAATGTCATGATTAGTAATCCATATTTTTATATTAATATATAAAATTAAAATATATTGAGGAAACTGATTAAAAATATATTATAATATTAATATTTATTTGTATAAAATATATAATAATTTATATTTACATATCTTTTATTTAAAATAAATTTTATATATTCTTAATTTTATAATATAACAAAATTAATAAAAAATATTTTTTTTAATAATAAATTACTCGAAATGCAAATTTTATAAACTAATTATTATTAAAATTATTTTTATTTATTATAAGAGCAAAGAGCTACATATATATATATATATATATATATGTATTATTATGTAAAGTGTTATTTAGATTCAGCTTAGAGAACTGAATCATTAATTTGAAATATTTAATAACTCAAATTTTGAAGTAACATTTAATTCTCTGATCATTGATAATTAGTTACTCAAATTTATGGTTCTCTAATTATTGAGACCATAGAAAACCTTAAAATTTAAAGTATATTTTAGGACTGTAAATAAAATTTAATTTATCAATGATTTTTAATTTAGTTGGTTTAGAATAAAACTGATACAAAGAGTGATTATATTTATTTTTGTCCATATTAAATTATAAAATTTGTGAGTTTGTAATATATATATATATAATATTTAAAAAAATTAATTTCAAAATATATATAATAATTTATTTGGATCATAAAAATTTAAATTATGATTTTATAAATTTATAAATTTTAAACTATAAATTTAAAATATAAAATTTTAAATTTAAATTTAAAGAACACAGCAAAAATTTATTTAAAATTATTATAATTAAAAAAAAAAAAAAGCAAACTCTAGATGGCATTTATTTAGCGTAACTCAAGAAAAGTGGTATGAAAGTGTACGCGCGCACTGTACTCATTTGTGTAGTCAAGTGAGGGAGTGGCAGTAGTAGTAGTAGTAGGCCAGACATCACCTCCTTTAGCCATAAACGAAACGATTGAGAAGCATCATCACTCATCCCCCATTATTGTTCCTCTCTTCCTACACTTCTCCATAAAATAAAAAAGAAAAAGAAAAAGAAAAAGAAAGGAAGATAAAATTACCATCATTACTCTTTCCTTTTTCCCTCCCTCTCCCTCTCTCTAGTCTCTGCCTCTTTTTTTTTTTTTCTTTTTCTTTTTCTTTTTCTTTTTGGTGGGTTTTTTAAGGCTTCAGTGAATCTGGGTTTGCTTCTATTTTTGTTATGTTAGAATGGGAACTGTGGATAAGCCTGTGAATGAGGTGCATGATTTGGGTTCAAGCCAAGAAACTGTTTTTAGTCCTGTACATAAGGTACTCTGTTTCTTTCTTGTTCTGTTCTTATGTCTCTGTTTCATATTTCATTGAATCTTGTTCAGTGTTCATTCAGAATTTTATAACATTCTATTCCTAAACTGAAAATTTCTTTTTTCTTCTCTTCTTCTTCTCTCAAAAGGGTTTGTTTTCATCAATTTTCAAGCTTTTGTTTCTGAGGAAACTATTTAAGTCATTAAGCTACTTATTGGATTCGTCTGATCTATTATATTATGTTTTAGACCACGCTTTTGAATAAACTTTGCTGATGAAGTTTTGAGATACTCCTTTTCATCTTTTCTTTAAGGGCAATCAAAATTAGACCTTGATACAAGATTATTGAAGTATCTATTATATATAAGCCATTTACCACTTTGTAACCTGGAACTATAAGGTTCTGGTATGAATTTGTAAATCTGAATAAGCCACCATTCTCATGGGGAATTTGATGCAAGATGAAAATCCTGAAGTTCTATTGCCTGGTTTTATTTTTCTATCATAACGTCAATAACTTGTAACATATATAATATATATGATTCAATGAATTCCAGTTTTTGTGTAATCGGTCGAAAAAAATTAAATTTTGTGCACCAAGAACTAGTTAGCCACCTGCAAGGCATATCTGTTGGTTGATCCCGGATTTATGCTTTGATAAATTAGTTGAATTTGCTCGATAAAGGATCCTTCTGAATTCTGTGGATTTAATCAATCTTTTGGGACCTAAACAATTTAAATGAATCTAGTTGCTACTAACAAGTTTGACCATCATTAATGGTTTATAATTTAATGAAAACTGGTACAAAGGCTTTTGTTTTGCCTTTTCTTTTTGTTGGGTGGGTGGAGGGGAAATTTCTGGGAAATGACTTTATATTCCTTAGTGAGAAGTGATCCCATGTGAAGTATGTATTTAGGTCCATGATGCTATGAAAAGTGAATGGTCCATATTTACTTGAAATCCAATCTACCCTTTGAACCTATTCTTAGTTGAAAATCTGTAGGACTTTCGAATAAATGTCATTAGTGGGTTTCAAACTTCACTTTAATCATGATACTTCCTTTTGAAATATTTTCTTTATTGAAAATATGTAATCGTGTCCATTGGTAATCAGAACCATTATTTTATTATTCTTATTCTCATGGCACCGTATTCAATGGGGTATAAATGCCAATTTTTTTAATCTCTTTTGTTGTCTATTTATGAAAGTAATTCTAATTAAATCATTTTGATTCTGAGGCACATTACATGTCTTGAGAAAAATTATCAAACTATTTCAAGTGCTGATAAATAGGGTGTAAATGAGCCAAGCCGTTCGTGAGTGGCTCAATGTTCGGCTCAATTAAAGCTCTTTCAGGTTCGATCCATTTTATAAATAAGCTAAACTTGTGTCTAAATTACTTCAAGGCTCGGTGAATAAACGAGCCAAGTTAATTTTGAGCAAAACTAAATTTGACTCAATTAAATTTGTGAACTGACTCACAATCAGCTCGATTAATAGGATGTAAATGAGCTGAACAGATTATGAGGCACATTACGTGTCTTGAGAAAAATCATATAACTATTCAAGTGCTGATAACTAGGGTGTAAATGAGCCAAGCCGTTCGTGAGCGGCTCAATGTTCGGCTCAATAAAAGCTCTTTCATGTTCGATTCATTTTATAAATGAACTAAACTTGAGCCTTAATTACTTTAAGGCTCGGTGAATAAACGAGCCGTGTTTGAGCAAAACTAAACTCGAATCGGTTAAACTCGTGAACAGACTTGCAATCAGCTCGATTAATAGGCTTGAGAATAATTTTATTATTATTATTATTATTAGTCTAATAATTTTGGCACTTCGGAAAATATATATTGATGCTCTTATAATTTTTTTGGTAATTTAATTTGACTAAAATACACAAACTTCTAATTTTCTTATGCATGCACTTTAAATGTTTTTAAAAGGAAAATAAATTATATATTTAATTGCATTTTCAAATTTTAATAAAAGTTACTTTTTATTAGGAAAATTATTATTACATTTTCTTAACAATAAAATATAATGTTTATTCACTTAGTTCATAAATCATATACATTTTAATTGTTGAACTAGTCGAATATCATAAATATATAAAATATATACACAAATAGTTTGATGATATTACACAATTATTCTTTTTTTCAAAATCAATATTACATTACATCTTTAAAAAGATATGTAACTTTTAAATAAGTACTGTATAATTATAATTATATTTTTGTAATGTTAATAGAATTTTAGATTAAGATTTTGTTAGTATTAATATAATTTAATATTCTAATCTTTAATAATATATTTTTTATTAATTAACATTTTTAAAATACATGTAATGTTTAATCACTTAGTTCATAATTTATGTACATTTTAATTGTTGAACTAGTCGAATATCATAAATATATAAAATATATACACAAATAGTTTGATGATACTACACAATTATTCTTTTTTTCAAAATCAATATTACATTACATATTTAAAAAGATATGTGACTTTTAAATAAGTGTTGTATAATTATAATTATATTTTTTAATGCTAATAGAATTTTAGATTAAGATTTTGTTAGTATTAATATAATTTAATATTCTAATCTTTAATAATATATTTTTTATTAATTAACATTTTTAAAATATATGTAATGTTTAATTTTATGATTGAATTTTTTTTAATTAATTGAATTCTTTTGCTTTTATGTTAGTTTCAAGTATTTTTTGCTATAGTTATTTTATTAAAAATAAATATTTAACCATAAACGAGTTTCAAAATGAGTCGAGTTTGAACTTGAATCCAATTCAATTATAATTTAACTAGTTGAGCTCGATTATAATTTATAAATAAGTTTTTAATGAGCTCGAGCTTGTTTAATAATTAAACGAGCTGAGTTTGAATATGATTTTTTACTCGATTTGAAACTCGAGCTTGAGCTCGAATTTGGAAAAAAAATGTCGAGCCGAGTCTAAGCAAGCTAAGGCTCGGCTTGACTCAGTTCAATTGCAGCTCTACTAATAAGGATTTTTTTGGCCATTTTGACTTGCTTTTTTACTCGTTTGTATTCAGGCTTAGTATGTGTGTGAAAGCGCATTATGCATATGTTACTAGAATGTCCGAGCATAATTGTAGTACTTGAAAAAAGAAATGCAGTTTCTATGGCCACTTTGCATATTCTTAAACTCAATATTATATCCATATTTTCTTTTCCAGGTTGAAGACTTGACAGGAATAGTTGAAGAAGCCGATCATGCTCATAATTGGAAGCGGAAAAATCTCTGTCTAGAGATACCCTCAAGGACATTGGAAGACTCAAAAGATTCTGTGGTTATAAAGATTCCACCTTCACCCAGTCGAACTCCTAGGAAAGTAAATTTCCTCTTGACACCAAGTTCTAGTGATGCAAGAGCCTGTGGGTCCCCAGGCCCTTCATCTAGAGGCAAATCATCCTTAAGAAGTCTCTTGCCCAAACTAAGCTTCAAGTCCCGAATTTCTGCAACAGATGCTGAGAAGGCCAATCTGGCTCCAGATTCTTCATGTACAATGCCTAGAGAGAAACCTTCAATCTCAAGGTCATCATCGCTTACAAAGATATTCACCCCTAGGATGAAGAGAACATCGTCTCTGCCTGTAGCTCCAATTGCAAATTCTAACTCAGAGTCTGCACGTGGAGGATGCATTGGTGGTGCACTTGATTCAAGTGTAAGTTATTTTTTTGTTATATGAATAATCTGGTGTGGTGTAATGGCTTACTGGCAATGCAAAACCTATGTTGCTGTAAACATTAGAAGTATAGCTTGCTAGATCGATAATGTTAATTCCTAGTTCATTCATGCGTAGGATAAAAACAACTAATTTACTACTATTTCCTTAAGACGTAGCTCATGTTGTGACTGGTCCATCTATGTTGTTCCCCGTATCAATCTTGAGTTTTACCCATTTAAGCATCTGCTCTGCTATTGATTTCTTGCTAAGTCTTAGATTCACCAACTATTGTTTCAAGTTGGCAATTTCTTTTCCAGGGGAAAGGAGCCCAGCGACAGATATCTCGCTCACTTTCAGTCCCTGTCAACAATAAGGAAGGAAGTATAAGAAGGATGGATTCCTTTTTCCGTGTGATTCCTTCCACCCCTCGAGTGAAGGAAGGAGATATAATAACAAATGCTTCTCCAGGAGTAGATATTGGTATTTTTGCTGCCTTAATTTTGTGATGGACTACTGTTGTATAGTTGTGAAAGTGGGTGTTTGAAAGCTTTCAAATTCTATATTTTGTCACGTTGACAGTAGCAAAATGCCACTTATGCAGTAACACATTTTTTGACCGTAATTATGAATTGTTGTCAATAAGGGATGGCAACGGGGTGGATTTCCTATTATCCACCCCCTGCTCCGACAACATATTTTATTTTTGTACCTGTTCCGCCACCTACCCCGAAGGGTGGGTAATGAAACGGGACGGGTTGTGACAGGTATACCTGTTTTTATTTTATTTTTATTTATTTTATTCATTTTATTTAAAAATAATTATTTAATATTAATTTTTCATAATATATATATATATATATATAATCGGTCGGTTTATATCATTATCTATCCCGACTTAAACCTAACTCGGGTTTAAATTTGAAACCTGTCCCGCCCAGCCCCATTTACTGGACAGGTACCATATGGGACTGATTAAATTGCCATCCCTATTGTCAATGCTGAGTGGCAACAGGACTTTGCTATTATGAACTCGTTACTAACTATGATCCATAAGCTTCTTTGCCTTCACAAATATTTTCACTGTCAGATTGAACTGAATATTTTTTTCTTTCTTAATGTTTATATGGTTGTTGAAAAGATAGGAGTGTGGAAAAACCAATTTCTTCAATTATGCTTCTGGCAATTAAAACACTAACTGCAATTGTTTATCTCAATTTTCTAAATTCATTATGTTTCTAGGCAAACAAAGAGAGATTGGTTTTTTTCTTTTCCATTTTAAGAATCTGTTGCTTGCTGCTACCAACCAATGTCTTAGTTTTATGTTTCAGAGACTGATGACACTGACGGTGAAGACATACCTGAAGAAGAGGCTGTTTGTAGGATTTGTCTGGTTGAATTGTGTGAAGGAGGTGAGACCCTTAAGATGGAATGCAGTTGCAAAGGTGAACTTGCTCTGGCCCATGAAGAATGTGCTGTGAAATGGTTTAGTATCAAAGGTAACAAGACGTGTGATGTGTGCAAGCAAGAGGTTAAGAACCTTCCTGTCACTCTATTACGAATCCAGAGTGTGTGTGCTCGAGCTACTGGAGCAAGTAGAACTCATCTGGCAGATGCTAATGGATTCAGGCAAGTAAAACTTGTTATTTCTTTATGCCCATGCTTTGAGCTTTCTACTGCGATAACCTTGTCTACTTAATAGAAATTAATATTCATATTTCTCTATGACCTGGTTTGCTTAAGACTTGCTGATTCTTATCTAATCAGGGTTTGGCAGGAAGTGCCTGTGCTCGTCATCATTAGCATGCTTGCCTACTTCTGTTTTCTTGAGCAGCTCCTGGTAAGATAAGCAGCTCCACAGCCAGATTCATGAAATTGCCATTTTACTTCTTTCCTAATACATCTTTCTTTGTGTAGGTTGGAAATATGGGCACTGGTGCAATTGTAATATCCCTTCCGTTTTCTTGTGTGCTGGGTCTCCTCTCATCAATGATCTCATCAACCATGGGTAAGGCAGCTATGCTCCCAAAAGTAAAACTTCGGATGGTTTGAATCTCGTGAGGATATTATGTGTGGAAACCACTGAAAGTGAATTGGAAAGCACGGATAAGTCTTGTAGATCAACATTTATGGGAGAGGAGATTAATTCTCAACTATGCAGTTTTAATAGATAAATTTATACCCTGAAAAAAGTTTTGATAGACGATCAAATGTTATGGCAATGCTTATTGATTTCTTGTTTACAAAGAAAGTTTCTCTTTCTCACTTCTCAAAGAAAGTTTCTCTTTCTCACTTCTTGATTTTGTCTATGCAGTGAAGAGAAGATTTGTTTGGTTTTATGCATCAATTCAATTTGCTTTATTGGTTCTCTTTGCACATATTTTTTACTCATTGGTAAGTGGATCTACACTTAACATTGGCATAAAAAAGGAAAAAGAAAAAAACTTAAGAAACAATATCTAGGAAATTCTTCATTAGCAATGGCTTCAAGTTATGGTGCCAATTCTTTTCAGCCTTGGTTTGAATTCTGGAACATTAATCGTAGATGTATATTGAAAATGAGATACCATCTTGATCACGAGTAGCTGGAATTTATATTTTGCTGATTCTTGAGCTCTGACCTTGTTTAAACTTCGAGTTCAAATGTTCATTACATATTTTCTATAAATTATTTCAACTCGAGCAAAATATTTCGAATCCTCAAATTCCTTTTTTGGTCTGCAGGTAAACTTGCCAGCAGTTCCATCTATTCTCCTAGCAACATTTACTGGGTTTGGTGTAGCAATGAGTAGCAGTTCTATATTAGTTGAGATCTTGAGATGCAGAAGAAGATGGATTGTACAATCAGAGCAGCAGCAAGGCTCCTATGTGATGACAGGACATGGTCAATTCCCAAGAACTGTAAATTCATCCCAAAGAGGCTCCGGTGATCACCAGGGGAATGAAGTTGAAAACCATGAAACATTGAATAGGAGTTAAAATTGGTATCTATTTAGTTTAATCAAAATGAGAAGTGTCATGGCTAAATTATGCTTTATCTAAATGATACAGAGTTGTCTCTGTAATATACCAAAGGTAGAATCATTTTTGTTCAAACAAATTATGGTAGAAACCAAATTCCACAGCCCACACGATTAGTATGCAACCAACTTATGATGGAAAGTTATACGTCTCTTACTTAGTATTGGAAGGTTTGTGTATGATTTGCAAGTGACTACACTGGATTGGGTTTTAACAGGATTGCAAATATATCTGAAAAATTAATACTTGTATTTTCTTATCTGACTCTCTTGTTCTAATGTATTGCTGGTTATAATTTTTTTTTTTTCAACTAATTCACCAACATTCATTTATACATGTTTTTCAGGATAGCAATAACCATACATAGATTGCAATTAGATGGTAATATGTATATTTCTATTTAGTGAGGGCAGTTTTGACCCACCATTATGGATAATTGCCTCAATTTCAATCTTAATGAAATGGAAAAAATTCAACTTTTTAATAAATAGGTTTAAAAAATTATAATATTTATATTTTTTTAAAAAAATTATTATCGCAAATTTTAATTTATGAAAAAAATTACAAAAAGTCTTAATATTTCTCAAATAAGTTAAATTTGTAAAACTTAATATTTCTCAAATAAAAATTAACTTATCATATGTTTAATTCATCTCTAATTCCATTCAATGTTTGACTCAATTCAAATGGGACATGAAGAATTTTAATTTTAGAAACTGACTTTGGTTTGAGTTTGAGGAAAAAATGAAAAAATATTCAATGAAAATAAAAAATAAAAGAAATTTCTTCTATTATATATAAGATTCCTCTAAAGGTTTCTTCTTAATTAATAATTTTAAGATAAGAAGTAGTTAATTTAGATGAAATTATATAATTTAATCTAAAAATGAATTAATAGCAGGTATTGTAAGACTATTTTATTTTATTTTATTCCATTTTTATGAAAAATAAAGAAGCGGGAAGCAGAAGCAGAGTAGCATGAATATTCCTGCAGGAATCGCAGAAAGATTGCTACTTTTCGCTGCTCGTCCCTCCCTTCGAGGTGCTCTTCAAAGACAATCGTCAGTCTCTCTCTCTCTCTTGATTTTCTTCTTTCTGGGTCATCTCCTCTTTACTTTGTTTTCTTATTTTCTATTTCAATTTCACTTGTTTTGGAGTTGGAAACTCCTTTTTACCTGTTTACTTTGATAATTTTAAGTGTTCCAAGTATTGGGTCTGTGCCATTTTTTACTCAGAAAAGGAAATTGGGGTTTGGATTTCCATGGAAAATGGCTTGGAGTTTGGAAAAATGCGATGTGAACGTTGACAACAAATTGGGGATGGTTCGGCCTGCCACTGAATTGTATGCTGAAGAGGCAGTTGAAGCTCTCAAAGGTGGAAACGTTATTGCAGTGCCTACAGATACACTCTATGGATTTGCTTGCGATGCTTGGTATGCCATTTTAATGCCTAATTTGATTTGTTTATCGGATAATTTAATGCTGTTAATTTGTGTTTTGTTGTTTTTTGCTAGAGATGACTAGGATTTTTTCTCTTGTATAATACAAGAGGAAGAAACTTGTGCAAGTATTTGTGAAAATAATGAAGGGATGATGTGAAAATTGAAGAAGGTTTGGTAATGACTGGAGGAAAATAATCAATTGTTAATGTAATTTTGGGCTTTGAACTTGTTTGGCTTGCTTACACTGTAGTCCTCTGTTGTGGTGATCCTCATTGCCATGTTTTGGTGAACCTCAACTCTTTGATTCTTGCTAAGATGTTATCTAAATAAACCAATCCTTGATATGCTATTCACAGGCTGCTAAACTATGTTATCTAAATTAACCAATCCTTGATATGCTATTCATAGGCTGCTAAACTATCTTATACTGGACATATAATTTGTTTCTTTCGTGACTATAATATGTGGTTTTAGACTCTCCAAAGGCTAGATGAAATGGAATGCCGGGAATCAGGATAATCAAATTTTATACTTCTTTTGGGGCTGTCTTGCACAAGAGCATGGCCATTACTAGACCTAGTTTTTCTTGTTCAGTGACAACTTACTAAACTCATGGAACTAGACAAGTCTTTATCATATAAATGTTGAAGAAAAAAAGAATTTTGGAGGTCCTTGAACTTATCATGTTTTTTCTATTCAGTTCTTGAACTTCTATTTCTCTACAGTAAGCCCTTGAATTTTTTTTTTCCACATTAAGGAATTTTTTTTATGGAAAATGGAAAAACTTTTCTTTCTCTACATTAAGACCTTGATTTTTTTCCTCACATTAAGGATTTTTTTATGGAAAATGGAAAATTGATGAGAAATTCATTAACAGTTGTCTACAAATTACTAATAATTGCATTGCTTTTCAAGATATGAAAGTTGAAAAGTTTAGAAGGACATAAATGAGTGTTCATTTTTCATTAAAAAATTTCTCGTCAATTTTATTTGTCATAAAAAAGTTCTCAATAGACAAAATATGGTAAATTCAAGAGCCCCAAAATGGTTTCTTATCTCAAATGAGACGTCTGGTTCACCATTTTACTCTTTGTCTTGACCATCTATCTCTTTCTCAGAGTTGAAGAGAGAATGATAATGACAAGATATGTACTGTGATAACATTAATTTGAACACTCATTTGTGTGCACTATTGGGTGTTGCTAAAAGTTTCTTCTTTTGCTAGCTCTTTGGAAGCAGTTAATAGGATTTATGAGATCAAAGGACAGAAGCATACAAGCCCTCTGGCAATATGTGTTGGAGATGTATCAGACAAAACATTTTGCTGTCACTGACCACCTGCCTCATGGCTTACTTGATTCTCTACTCCCAGGACCTGTTACTATTGTCTTAAGGCGAGGTTTGTAACTAGTATCTTTTTCTATACAGAAAATGAAAGAAATTGCTGCACTTAAGGATTAAGTTTAGTTCAATAGAATGTGACTAAATCATACTGCAGATTTTGCACCATAAACCTTTGCTTCATTTCCTAATTTGTATATTTGCAATTCACACCTTGAATATTTGTGTTTAATTGTGAAATTTGGGATTTTTTTAGGGGAGTCTAGTGCACTTGAGAAGTCCTTGAATCCAGGATTGGACAGTGTGGGAGTCCGAGTGCCTGATTGTAATTTCATCAGGGTAATTGCTCGTGGTCTGGGAAGAGCACAAGTGCAAATCTTAGTTGGCAGCCAAGTTGATGCGAATCCCAATCGACTTGCTCTGAGACCCAACACCTTTACGCATGGTATGCGACCCCTTGGAAAGCCAAATCAGATTTGAATAAGAAACCTTGACCCAATGGCAACCTGTGCTTGGGAACCTTAGTATAATTGATGAACGCCACAAAATGGTTAGTTTTTATAAGTTCAAAATGATTTTTAGCAAGAACCAAAATTGAGAAAATTTTCTCACAAAGTTTATATTAAACAAAAATCTGAAGTGTTCAATACATGGCTTTAGTTAAGTATTTATAGTGATTTAGCTATATAAAAACTCTAATTTAAATTTCCTGATTAAGAATAAACTTTCTAAATCAGGACAAACTTCCTAAATCAGGACAAGCTTCCTAAATAAGGATAAGTTTCTAAATAAGATAAAAAAAAATAAACCTAAATTCGTTTTGGGCTTTAAGTTAACATAAAAAAGGCTCAAAACTCACTAATTAAGTAATTAAAATATGTCTTTTTCAATCATGAGTTAAAACAAAACATAAACGGCCCATCACAAGATAAATATGTTCAACATAGGACAATTCAAACTCAAAAAGAGTTGGATTTGTTATTTCAACATAGTAGTTCCTTCTTGCACATGAATCATTGTTACCAAGCTTAATTTATTTTATTGAATACCTAAATTGATGATTGACTCTTCCTTACAATTTTCAATGGTAGATAAATTATTCCACAAATTTTGAATAAGTCCATTAATTGAATCTTTGAACTTCCTTCTTGAATAAGTCCATTTAAAATGCATTGGATCCTTATTTTGCTTGCTTGTAGTACTTTGATTTGCATCACTAGTAGTGTTAGCATTGAGGATTTTGATAACTTATGGGAACATTGTGCATATGTATATGATGGTGGTGTGCTTCCATCTGGTAGTGCAGGATCAACAGTTGTGGACCTCAGCAGGCTAGGAAAATACAAGATTCTTAGACCTGGAAAGTAAATTTCTGATTTAGTAGACTACTTATTAAGAGAACATCTTCGTAAAAGCTTATAAATTTTGGATGTTATAGTTTATCAATGGTATCAAAATAGGAAGTTTATAAGTGAATGCTTGATTGGTCAATGAACATTTTATTTTCATAATAAGGCTTATCATCATATGAATTTTCATAATCTACTTAATACAACAATCTTGTTATATTTGCCATCGTTAAACTGGTGGTTGGAAATGGTGTTTTACAAAAGCAGGATGGAACAGCTAAGACATTTGATCTGGTCTTACAATATCTATAAGATCAACATGTTTTTCTTTTTTCTGCCATTTATTTGGCTCTCTTTCTGGAAAAATAAGAAAGAAACCATTTTTTATTATTTTTTGTCATCTGTTTTGAAATTTAAATATGTTAAAGAAACCATTTTTTGTTACTTTTAGTTATCTGTTCTGAAATTTACACGTTTGTTGACTTGATCATAGAGCATTTTGCTGCTGTATTTGGTTTTATGAAGAACATTACTGGATACCTGAATGTTGCTTATTGAGAAAATTTTGTTTCATACCTTTCTGGTTGTGTAAATTGATAGTAACCATGAAAACTATCACAACATTATTGTATTTGGTTGAAATCTTTGCTGTTGTTCTTTCTCTAGTCCCAGTTTAATATTTTTTCTTCTTTTGAAATATGAAGCTTGCACTGTCTTTTTTGTGTGCTTATCTGTTTCACTTTTTATCTTTTTTTTTTTTGTAAATCCTTTAGCATTCACATTGCTGCTTTCATTGTATTTCCAGTGCAAAGGAAGAGACTGTGACAATCCTTGAAAAGCATTATCTAGCTGAGGAAGTGACAGCTATATAAAGTATTGCAAACGAGATGTTATTGTTTTGTACTGATTTATTGCATTCTCTAGTTGAGGAAGCAACAGCTATTTACGTGGACATGGGAAAACTGTTTGCATCAAATTATATTTTATTTATTTTGGATATAACCTTAGGTACTCTTGAGTTTTATTGAATTCATTTCTGATATAGCTAGTTTATTACTCTTGGAGAAGAAACTCGATAGAAATGAAATTATTTAATTGTAATTTGTGTATCATTTGTGATGAATTTATCTTTGTACTGACAGCTTTAGGGTGGCTTTATTTGTTTAAGCTAATTTATAAGGAGCAATATTTATCTTGATCGAAGTGAAAAAATAAGTTTATGGCGAAGAGGAGCATTTCAAAATAAATTGTTGGAATGTCCTGATCTTTGCCTTAACTATCTTTCAGGTGGAACTTCTTACACCAATTTCGTAGGACTTGTTCTTCTGAGGACTCAACTTTGTAATTTAAATCCACTCAGCTAAATTGTCGGGCTGAACTTTTCAGAGCTTCCTCTTGCTCAAAAAACCTGCATAAAAGAGGAGGGAATTTCAGGTAATTGACTCCTTTTGGTAAAAATGATAACCACTACTCTGCTTAGTGACAATCACACTTTTGCTTGACTGCTGGGGTTTTGGTGGGCTTCAGGAAGATACTGAGACATGCTTGTTTACAGTTTCTTGGTGATATGAAAGAATTGGCTACATTCCTCAACATATATACAAGTGGTTATGCACGAAGTTAATAAGCTTCTACATCAATAAGGCGAAGGTATTTATTCAAACATTTATAATTCAAAAAAAAAAATGCTGTGTTCTTGTTTTTATTATAGTTGCTATGTTGCAATATGGCTTTATGTGTGATGAATAATATAATACGAAAGAGAGAAAATAATTCCCTCACCACATTATATTGTCTTTAATTTTCTTATAATATATTAGCATATATGTTGATCTGGCCATGTTGACATTATTATTCAAAGATGTTCTGTGGTCTTTGGTCAAGAATAGTATGTTTATTTTTTTATTTTTTATTCCTAAAAGGTAGTCTAAGTGCAGTACTCATTTTATTTTTAGTTTCTTTGCTATCTTAGACTAACATCTTATATTATTAGCCATCTTAGACCACCAACCACTTCTAGTCAATATGGAGCTGCTGTGGTTTTGAATGGACTGCTTTTGTTTTCTTAAACATTTCCTGCTTGGAAAATCCTTCAATTAGACATGCATGATTAAGTGAATTGAACTAATGGTTATTACTCTTTTAAATGCATAATTATATGTAAATTAGCAACAAAGTATCTAGCCAGAGCTATAGGAAATTTGAAGCAGAAAATGCTGACTTCTATTTATCTGCAGTTCTTGACGGATTATTAATTTCTTTTCTTTTCTTTTCTTGATGTTTAATCGTTTGATGATTCCACTTTTCAAAACCATCATGCCATTGAAATCTTTTTATTAAATGTATATTTGGGTATCTCTAAAGGGAAAAAAATTGTCATAATTTGAATCCTTATTTCTCTGTATTATAAAACAAACACTTGATCATTTTGATTACTAGCTAAAAATCAATTTTATTTTTTATTATTAATTAAGTTCTGACTGGAGTTCAAACTCGTAATCATTCAATTTATAAACAATTTCAATACCATTTAGCGAATTGGTATCTTTGTTGCAGTATAAAAAATTAATATCTTTCTAATGCTAGACTTTTGATTGGTTCTATTTTAATTTAATCTGTTTTTTTTTTTCAAAATTGATTTTAATTTTAGTCTATTCAAGGCCTCTGTGTGTGTATTGTCTTTTGATTATTGAAGTCTATTAAGCACTATCAACTGTGCATATTAGGTCAAGGTCAACATATGCATGCTAATTTAAATAAGTAATATATATGTATATTTGTTTGCTCCATCAAATTTTCAAGTAGTTTATGTTTTAGATATAATTTGTAGAAAGACCAATAAAGCAGATAGTGATACAATTTGACTAAAACTTGGAAGGTTACTGAAGTAAATGACTTTAGTACTACAAAATTACCAAAAACAAAAGTATTTTACTACAAAAAAAAAAGTCAAAATTATCATTGTATTATTTTATAAAATAAAAATCATCAATTTTTTAAAGAGATAATAATAAATATATTATGAAATGACAAAATATTGAAGGCTGTTTGAAATTATTTAGTGGGGTTCGATAAAAAATTTTGATGCTGTTCGTTTTTTTATTTCTAGCAATTATATTATAGCGTTTGATTACTGACAACTGTTAGCTGTTAGGCAGTAAAAAAAATTATTTATAAAAGTTTTAATTTGGAGTTTTTTAAAAAAAAAAATTATTTTTTGAGTAAAAAAAATAAATTATTTTTTAAAAATAATATTTAAATAAAAAAATAAATATTAATATTTATTCTTAATATTTATTGTTTATTGAACATAATAATAACTAATTAATAATAATTTTATTAAATACTTGTAATAATTAATTATTAGATAACAACTATTAATTATCAACTATTAGTCATCAATTATTAATAATATCTAAATCAAATGATTTTTAAATTCTGAAAATAAAATTTATTTATTTTTGAATACAAATAAATAAATATTATTTCAGTTAATTATGAAATGGGAAATTTAGGGCTCATAGATGCATGAAATTTATAAAAAGATTACATGTGCTGTACAAATATAAAGGATTTTTTTCTTTATTAAAAAAATCACATGTATAATGTATTCCATCCATTGGAGAGGGACAAGACGTACTGCGTGTTCCAAGATTCACGTGATTTTGCCAACATTTTGAACGTGAATTTCATCCGACCAATTCATTGTCTGATATTATGTTAGACATTTTATCTAACGTTAATTTTACCCTTTTTTTTTTCAATATTAATTTTATGGATAAAATTTAAATCTTATTAAAAATATTATATTTATTTTAATTATTATTTAAAAAATTAATTCTCATAAAACTTTGGATTCAAAAATTTATAATTTTAAAAATAATTTTTTATCAATAATAAAGTAAAAAAATTAATTGAAAAATTATAAATATAATATTTAAAAAATTAATTGAAAAATTATAAATATAATATTTCTAATAATTTTTATTAAAAAAAATTACTAATTATCCTTCATAATAAAAATTTTTTAAAGGAGAAAGAATTGTGAAAGAAACCCTTGATGACTATATTATTAGTGTAATTATAAACTCACTTTTCTTTATTATTATATTTTTATAAATTAAATTTTTAAGTCATAATAATTTATAATGAGAGATTTTATATTTAAATTTTTATTAAATTAAATATTTTTAGTCAGCGTTAATCACTTATCACTTATGAAGATATCTCGTGAATTAAAAAAAAATTATTATAATTATAAACAAGCAACCAAACAATATTGATGGAGTATAAATTGTTTATATATATGATTATGGACTTAATAATCTACTAATCTTGTTTAGAGAAATATTTTATATATATATATAAAAATGGTACATGATTAATATTTTTAATAATGATTATTTTTTATTTTGAGTGAAAATATTTGTTTATGATGGCGGCTAATGAGAGAAATGTGGACCGACATTAAAAAAATAGTAACAATGTCAAATTATTGATAATTACGATTATAAAAAATAATTAAATAATAATAAGAGTGGATCAGTGGCGGAGCCAGCCAAGCGAGACTCCAAGGTTAGACTAACACGTGGGGTACGTGGGGGATGGGTTGTAATATTACTAAACGATCCTCAAAATATCTCTCTTCCTTCAGAATCGTGTACCTCCTCTATTTTATTTTGCATTTAAACCCTTGTAATTTTTAATATTTTTTAGTTATCAAATTCTTAATTTTTTATATATATAAAAAAAGAGTTTTTAATTTCTTAATATTGAAAATTAATTAAGTTGCCAAACTTTGATTTTCTTATTTTAGAAAAGAAGAATTTTGCTTTCCATAAAATGTGTGACATCTCTATAATAAGTATGATAATATTATTTATTAGCATAAAATCTTGATTGTGTTTTCAAATTATTTAAATAAAATTTATTATAAAATATAAATTAAATATTTATAGATAAAAAAATTAAAATTTTCAAATTCAAATTTAAATTAATTGTACAAAGAAATTATAGAAATAATAATAAAAATTTCTTTTATTAGATAAAAAAAATTATTAAAATCACATAATTCTTAAAATAAATTGAAAATTTTAATACTAATTAACTAAAAAATTTTACTATAAATTTATTTTATATATTAAATAAATGAGTAATAAAATATTTTAATTAATATAATTATTTTATTTATTTTTATTAAATTAAAAATATTAATATATTGTTTATTTCATATATTTTTATGTTATCGAATTTTTATATTTAAAATAATACCTTTAAAAAAAAAAAAAAGTCTTCGCCTCTGAATTTCCTAAAGCCACTGGATAATAATAAATAAAAATAAGAAAATATAGACCAGACAACAGTATTTTTTAAAATAAATATAATAAAAAGATGCTTCAATACAAGATTTTGTCGTCTTCTTAATTTCCCGTTTGTCTTCACTCAGTCCCTCTTCAAATACTAATTCGCCTGAAAATTTTCTGAAATTCCTTGCCAAACACACGCCTCTCTCTCTCTCTCTCTCTCTCTCTGTTTCTCGTTGTTTACCACCACTAATTCTCTCCTTTCTCTAGATCCTTCGCTTCACTCGCTTCAACTTTAAAAATTCTGTTTTTTTCGAGGTACCAAACAACCTCTGCTTGTTTTTTTTTTTTTTTTTCCAGCATAAAGTTCTAATTTTTAATTAGCTTAATTAATTGTATGTGTATGTATAGTTGTTTGATTGGTTGAATTTTGTGTTTTTTGTGTTGTGATTGAGAAAGTAGGTGAGAGAGAGCTTGATTCTTAGTGAAAATGGCGACTGGAACTGTGCCGGCCTCTTTTACTGGTCTAAAGTCCAGGGAATCAAGGTTAGGTTTTGGAAAAAGTATGGATTTTGTTAGAGTTTGTGATTTGAAGAGGATCAAGTCTGGTAGAAAGAAGATTTCAATGATTCGGAACTCCAATCCTGGTCCTGAAATGGTTGAACTTCAGCCTGCTTCTGAAGGGAGCACTTTATTAGGTATGCTATCATCTGTATATTACAATTTCTATGATGTCGTGAAGTTAGTCTATCGCTAATCATGTATGTTAAAAGCTCTAGCACTTCCTTTCTTTTTTCTTTTTATTGGTTGACCGAGAAAGTGAAATTAATAGAAGATTATATATATATTTGTTGGATTCGGCGGTTAAGCTTTTCTTCTTTTTAAGTTGCGCGCTTTGGGTGAAAGCAACTGAAAAGCTGAAGTCTTTTCACAAGCAGCCAAAAAACAAGATTTGATTTCTTTTTGGCCATAGTATATAAAGTGATGTTTATGCCAAAAAAAAAAAAAGCAGTCCCAAATAGATATCATGTAATTGAAATGATTAATTGAGGATTTGTTAGTCTTTAAACTGAATGTTGATCCAGCATATGTATTTTGGGAGAATTTATATATAAATAGAACTGAATTTCTTTTTTATTTGGGCTCTATGTAAGAGATGAATGCAATTTATAAGCAATTTTTATCTGGGTATGCAATCCAATAAAATCTCAATTTGAATTTTGTTCCATCTGATGGATAATTCTTATGATTGTAGTTCCTAGACAGAAGTATTGTGAATCTGTACACAAGACTGTCAGGAGGAAAACACGAACTGTAATGGTGGGAAATGTGGCTCTTGGCAGTGAGCATCCTATCAGGGTTCAAACTATGACTACAAGTGACACTAAGGATGTTGCTGGAACAGTTGAACAGGTTCCTTAGCTTTTTTTTTCCACTTCTTGTCTTTATATGCAAAGCATCAGTGTGCATGCATATGATAGTCATCTTTTCGTGGCACTCCTTGCTTTTTTTCTATCATACACCAATGTTACAAATTTTGGAATCATAGCTCCATATTGCCATTAATATTACGAGGCTTTCACTTCTGGAAATGAGTAATAGAAAAGAGATCAAATAGACAAAATTGACAGTAATTTCTGAGTCAGTACGGATCCTTCCAAGCACTTCCAGTCCTATGAAGATTTTTAATTATTAATCTCGTAGTAAAAGTCATATTTGTGTCATTGGTAGAATCTTCTTGTTGATAAAACTTGCTCGACAATACCATTTTGCATTTTGTTGTCAGTTTCATCAAATTAATTGATGTTATTTTGGCAGGTAATGAGAATAGCAGACAAGGGAGCAGATTTAGTTAGGATAACAGTTCAAGGAAAGAGAGAAGCAGATGCTTGCTTTGAAATAAAAAATACTCTTGTGCAGAAAAAGTGAGTCTGATTTATTATTCGGAGACTCTTATTTTATGGTCTGTATGTGGATCAACCATGTCACTAACTTGCTATTTGTGCAGTTACAATATACCTCTTGTTGCTGATATTCATTTTGCACCATCTGTTGCATTGCGAGTAGCTGAATGCTTTGACAAAATTCGTGTAAATCCAGGAAATTTTGGTATGAAATTCATTGTTGATTTTACTTCTGCTTGGAGTCATTAATACAAATATTTAGTATTGAATATATTGCATCATTGCAGCTGATAGGAGGGCTCAGTTTGAGAAGCTAGATTACACAGAAGATGACTATCAGAAAGAGCTTGAGCACATTGAGCAGGTCAAAATACTATCCTATCAAAATGATCACGGGTCACACTTAGATGTTCTAAACTAATTGGTTGCACAACCCCTCCCCCCTCTTCCCTCTTCCATCTACTGGTCTATGTGAAATGTCTTATATTTATCTTGTTAAGACCAAGATTAGCTGTAGAAGGCATGACAAACGAGTGCATACATTTCATTCCAAATATGACAAAGAGAAGTTATTTATTATTAAAAGATGATAAAAGCTGGAAATTGTTTGATTCCCTCTAGAAATTTCTTCCTGCATCCTGTAGACACGATAAGCAATCTGCATATACTCTAGCCATTGCAATCTGTCTTTAACTATAATATGTAATTTGTTCTTCTAAACTCTACAATATCCTCTATTCCTTCTTTGTTGTTAAACCCACAATTATCCAATTGTAGGAGCCTCAAAGTTTTGCAAAAGACAAATTTCTTTTGTGGTGTGTGAGATGGGCATGAAAAGAATAGAAGCCTTTTTTTTCCTTGTCAATTAATGTTGTATCTACAATTCTTTCTTTGTGTCTGCAGAAAGTTTTTCATTTGTCCATATATGAACTTTGCTCATAAAGATAGACCAATCAATATAAAATATTCAGCATTATAGATCTGTATTTAACTTCCTTTTCACTTGATATGTTGACTGACTTATTTTTTCCTCCATTTTTCAACTGCATCTTTTCAGGTTTTTACACCATTGGTTGAGAAATGTAAGAAGTATGGAAGGGCGATGCGCATTGGAACAAACCATGGAAGCCTTTCAGATCGTATAATGAGCTACTATGGAGATTCTCCAAGGGGAATGGTAAGCATCATATTGATTGGCTTTTCTTGTTTGTTTGTTACTTTGTTTGGTGTATTTTACTTCCAGATTCACTGGCATCATATTGATTTCCTTTTCTCCAACAGGTTGAATCTGCATTTGAGTTTGCAAGGATATGCCGGAAGTTGGATTTCCATAATTTTGTGTTTTCAATGAAAGCAAGCAACCCAGTCATCATGGTCCAGGCATACCGTTTGCTTTTAGCAGAAATGTATGTTCAAGGCTGGGATTATCCATTACACTTGGGTGTCACTGAAGCAGGAGAAGGTGAAGATGGGCGTATGAAATCTGCAATTGGCATTGGGACTCTTCTTCAGGTATCCTTATAATCTAAAAATTGCATTTTCAATATTTATGACAATTACAATCTTCATGTAATCTTTTTCTGTATTCATATTAAAGTCTGCATCAAGCAATGGCCTGTTTTGGGAGTGAAATGTAATGGACTGGTAGTGAACTGAAAACATGTCTCAACTAAAGGAAAGAGCTTGTGGCAATTTCTTCTGTGTGATCTTGCATTTCTGTCCAATTCTTTTCGAAATATTTAATATCAGATGTAAGCAAAAAATATTAAATATATCATGACCATTAGCAACACCATTGGATGTGCAGGATGGTTTGGGCGATACAATCAGGGTGTCACTTACAGAACCACCGGAAAAAGAGATAGATCCTTGCAGAAGGTTGGCCAACCTTGGTATGAGAGCGTCTGCAGTTCAACAGGGAGTGGTGGGTTTTTACTATATATTTGAGGTTAATATGCTTAAGCACTGCAAATGCTTCCCTATAAAACCTTGCTAACAAATTTTCCTCTCCACCAGGCACCATTTGAAGAAAAGCACAGACGTTACTTTGATTTCCAGCGCCGATCTGGTCAATTACCAGTACAGAAGGAGGTCAGGCTTTAACTTCTTAGGAAATTTGTAGTAATTTTCTGCTTATCGCTCTATTCAAGATTTGTCGATAAATAGTTTATTCTTCATTTAATTAGGGTGAAGAGGTGGATTATAGAGGCGTTTTGCACCGTGATGGCTCCGTTCTCATGTCAGTTTCCTTGGATCAGTTAAAGGTAAATACTCAGTGCTACCTTTTTTTTTTTTGTGGTTTATTTTTTCTCTTTTTTCCCAATTTCTTGAAGTAAGTTTGGAGCCAATGTTGTGAAGTAGGAACTTCATCAATCTTTTCTTTCCTTTCAGGCACCTGAACTCCTATACAAGTCACTCGCTGCAAAGCTTGTTGTTGGAATGCCTTTCAAGGTCTATTTTTCATTTTATTATATGAAAGACTGCATGACATTGAAATTGATTCATATTGTTATAATCATTCTATACTGACTCAGATAATTTTTAATTAGGATCTAGCAACAGTTGACTCAATCTTATTGAGAGAGCTTCCACCGGCGGAGGATGTCGATGCTGTAAGATCCTAACGTTTTTTATTCATTTGTTAGAAAGAATTCTGTCCATTAGATAGCTGTGTCTCATTTTGTGATTGAACAATTTGACTGTATTGCTATTAACTTCTCTCAAAGAATCAGAATGACTTGATGTTATAATTTCTATCATGACCAGCGGCTAGCTCTCAAAAGACTGATAGATATTAGCATGGGAGTTATTGTTCCTTTGTCAGAGCAACTGACAAAGCCATTACCCAATGCCATAGTTCTTGTGAATCTTAAGGAGTTGTCAACTGGTGCTCACAAGCTTTTGCCAGAAGGTGCCACTTTATCCTGTTCTCAGATTGTTGGGATCTTGCCCAACATTTCCTTTTCATTTGTTCCATTTTTATTCCAAGTATATTGATAACATTGCATCATGAAATTACCAACCTACCAGGTACACGCTTGGTTGTGTCTGTACGCGGTGACGAGCCCAATGAAGAACTGGAAATCCTCAAAGACGTAGATGCTACTATGCTTCTTCATGATCTACCATTTACAGAAGATAAAATTGGCAGGGTACATGCAGCAAGGAGGTAATTTGCAGACTGGATATTTCAATCAGTCATTATTTGAATCTGTAAGCCAATACCAAACAACCACTTCAGATATGGGCCTTGTTTGCCCATGATTGCTGCAGGTGCTTTAGGCATCTTTGGCCTGAAATGAAGATTTATATGATGGAATACTAAATGTCCATTTGCTTATTGTGGCTAAACAGGGGAGGAGCTTTCCTCTGTGAAAACCATTACATTGCCAATGGCTTTAACGCATATGGTCTGAGGCATTTTTATCACTTTATGCTAACTAGATAGAGGGCGGACCTTGACGGCTGGAACTTTTTGTTGACTGCAGGTTGTTCGAATTTCTATCAGACAATGCTCTGAATTTCCCTGTAATTCACCATATTCAGTTTCCAAAGGCAATCCACAGGTAATTCAAACACATTTCTATTTTTTATTAAGATGCAAGAAATGAATGCTTATTCTATTTTTCTTATCTATTTGCAGGGATGACTTGGTCATTGGTGCTGGTACAAATGCTGGGGCCCTTTTAGTAGATGGTCTTGGAGATGGTGTCCTGCTAGAAGCCCCAGACCAGGACTTCGATTTTCTGAGGAATACATCTTTCAACTTGCTACAAGGTTGCAGAATGAGAAATACAAAGACGGTATGAAGCTTATTTTAGGAATAAAGAGGATGTAAAAATTTATTCAAGAGATGATGATCTTTACTCACTTTTTTAAATTGCCAAAATCTAATTGCAGGAGTACGTCTCTTGTCCATCATGTGGTAGAACTTTGTTTGACCTTCAAGAAATAAGTGCAGAAATACGAGAAAAGACATCTCACTTGCCTGGTGTCTCGGTAGATATCCAATCCTTTTCCACCTTAAGTGGATGCCGCTGATTTGCGACTGCCTTATTATTATGAAACTTATGTTAACTACTTTTTTTCCCCTTGCATTTTCCAATGTTAGATTGCAATTATGGGTTGCATTGTAAATGGACCGGGTGAGATGGCTGATGCAGATTTTGGGTATGTTGGTGGTGCTCCTGGAAAGATTGACCTATATGTTGGAAAGGTAATGCATTCTTTACTCTTTCCAAGTTCAGTATGCTCTTGAATTGGTTTTCTGATTAAAAGAAAAAAAAAACTAGTTCTACATATTTTGTGTTGCTTGATTGCTAAACCAATGTGGATTTCTTTTCAGACTGTGGTGAAGCGTGGAATTGCAATGGAGGGAGCCACTGATGCTTTGATCCAGCTAATTAAAGATCACGGCCGCTGGGTTGACCCTTCTGCAGAAGAGTAAAATCAAGTAGTTCTGATTGGCATATAGCAAAAACCAGGTAGTGAAAGGGATGTAACATTTACGATCCCATTATACATGTAATGCAATTGCTGGAAGTTAAAATGTTTACAAAATCATTAGTTTCACCATGTAGAAATCTTTCCATGTATTTGAAATTCACTGCCATTAGAATATAATCTTCAATTACCTTACAATTACATTGTAATCCCTCTACCAATAAGAAATTCAAGATTTCCTTAATGATGCAATTTTCTGATCAAGCAATGTAGTTTTTTCTTCAACATAACAATTAAATTGAATTCCAGCTGCATAGATTTTGAAATTTTCCTGTGGTTCTTTTCAATTGATTTTGAGTTCTATTTATTAATCCTACTAACCTATACATGATATGCAAAAGCAGGATTGGAGAGACACTAGACTAAAAAAACTAGTTTCCAAATAGACCTCACAATCAATTTGATGATTCAAGGATCATTTAATAAAGTTTAATTGCATGAACTAGAATGGGTAAATTGCTGTAACATTCTTCTGATTTGTTATGATTAGCATTTTAGTTGCTGTAATTTCAAATTAATAACTTTAATCTCTAAACTACAGTGAAAAATACAAGAATTTGAGAGATTAAAATGTTTTATAATATAATAAATTAAAGACAAAAGAACATTATAATTTAAAATTTTGAGAAATAAAAGTATTTTATAAATTAAAATATAGTAAAAAAATTTCATAATTTTAAAAAAACTAAGTGGTGGTTATTAACAAATTTTAGGGATTAAAAATTTTAGTTTTAAAATAATAGGGATTAAAGTATTAATTATGATACATTTCTAGGATATTATAATAATCTATCATATATTTAATAACAAGACTCAATAATTATTATTTTAGTGAACTCGGAACCCTAAATTACAAGACAACAAATGAAGTGAAATTACATTCTTCATTAGGGATCTTCATAAACACTTGCTAGTTCCCAATATATTTACCATTATTAAGTACAGCCCTAATTAAGGAGTTAACAAGGGCTGGGCTATTAATTCAATGATTGAGAGAATTGCAATGATTTGAATTATGCTGAACCAAGAGATACATTTAATAAATTAAGAAAATCAAAAGATCCATTTAATTTGATTCATTAAAAATATGGGGATTGGTTAGGTTCAACCACAAAAATGAAAGTCTATTACATGACATCATAGTTAATTTATAGCCAACACAAAATAAAGTTCAGTAACCAAAAGAATGAAGAACCCCAGAGGGATAGGGCTGAGATTATGTATCATCTTCCTTGTTCTCTGTCTCTTCCTCTGCAATAGTCTCTAGAGCAGGAGAATTGGAAATCTTGTGCAAATAAATGAAAAGGGATGGTGCAACTTCAATCCAAGAAGTCAAATCATTAACTTTCTTTGCCATTTCAAGCAACAGAGTCTTTTCCTGCTAGACTTTCAAGATTCAAGATTGAAGTTGTGAACAAGAGTGAAGATGGTAGTTGCTGCTGCTTCAAGCAAAGAGCTGACTGGGAGATGATGCAGATACACCTTAGTTATGGTGGTTTCTGGTGGTGGGTATAATTGGGTTTGGAAGGCAATCTAGTGGAGTTACCCTTATATAAGCCCCTTGATAAATGGATTTAAAGAATTGGGTATTACAGTCCTAAACATTTTTCACTCATTAAAAAGTGTTGTTACTAAAAAAGCTAAAATGCATGTGAGAAATAAGAGGAAAGTGAGGAAATAATGTGAAAAATATGGACTTTATTATTAGAAGTGGAAAGGAACTCACCACACACTTTCTTAAGCATTGATTGGAAATATGGATTATAATTTTGGTCCGACTCATAAAATATCCGATCCCATTCAGTTTAAATGGAGCGGATAGTATCTTATTCGTTTCATAAATAAGGTAGGATAAATTTTTTATTTTATATTCGTGACAAGTTCGAGTCCGAATCAAGTAATAGTAATATCCGTTTCGAATCCGATCCGATTATATACATTATATATATTTTTATTTTTTAATATTTTATTTATATATAATTTATATTTTTTTTATTTATAATTATTTTTTAAGTGAAATATAAATTTTATATATATATATATATATATATATAGTGTGTGTGTGTGGGGGGGGGGGGGGATCTCACAAAACCTGAAACCGGACCATTTAAAAATAAAAATATAAATA
>CANXYC012404551.1:0-18925 GCA_948193065.1 Aleurites moluccanus | reverse complement strand
AGGTACTGGTGGCCACTGGCATATCCTGTACCCTTGGACCGTCGCGGCTCCCCGGTTTGGGTCATGACATCTCTGTCATATGAGGAGATACCTATTTAGATTATGGATAGGCTGATCAAACAACTTAGGAACAAGAGCATTTCGATGGTTAAAGTGTTATGGCATAACAGGAAGATAGAGGAATGCACTTGGGAAAGTGAAGCTGTGATGAGGCATAGATACCCCCACCTTTTTGATGAGTCAGGTTATCTTTCCACCCTATAGCCTTTAAGTAAATTCGGGGATGAATTTATTTGTAGGGGGGGGGGGGGGGTAGAATTTAAAACCTCAACCAAAACCCTATTGGAACCCTTAAAGGGGGAATTTAGGGGAAAATTTTTGTTTTCTTTATAACATGTTTATATGAGGTATTTATGCATGAAATTGATAGTTATGCATGTTATATGACTTGATTTTAGGCATAGAAGTGATTTAAATGTTGTTAGGACAAAATCGAAAATTTTTGAGTTTTTAGTGAACTGGGGGTAAAATGGTCATTTTATAGCCCCTTCGAGTTTTTATGGATTTAGTACTATATTTGAAGAAAGAAAAGAATTTAAGTGAATGTAAATGGTATTATTAAGTTTATTTGAATAATAGATGGAAAAATAAACCCGGTTGAAAACAGTTCCCGGTAAGCTGCTCACCTGTGGTTCTAGGGACCAAATTGAAATATGTTTAAAAGGATAAAGATGCTCATTAAATTTGACATGCTTAGCTAAATAAATGAAGTTGCTATCTATGTCAAGACACCTATAAGCTGATTAGTGTATGGATTGGCCTAAGTAGACACATGCTTTGGTTCGAAATGAAAATTTGTAACTATTATAAGCATGTAAGAGAGGATAAATCATACAACCAAAGGGTTTCATTACTAAATAATTTGGCTTAGAATTAAGCAAGATGGAATATGAAGATTTATTAGATGGAGTGATAGTATATGGCAATTGATTTATGGACATTATAGTAGTGTCAAAGGCATGCATCCAAAATTTGAAAAGAACATTACCATGAGATAGTAAAGTCAATCCATTATCAACAATATGTCTAATTTTCCTTTCAGAAAGTCCATATTACTCATTGATATATGGACAAAAAATGCGATGTACAATATCTACTTGATTAAAATACTTATTTAAACTCTGATACTCCCTACACCAGTCCGAATGAAATGCTTTAGTTTGACTATTAAATTGTTGAGCAACAAGAACATCAAATTGCCGAAAACAAGAATAAACTTCATTTTTATTTTTGATAAAATAAGTACAAGTATAATGGCTAAATTCATTAATAAAAATTACAAAATAATGGTAACCTAAAGATGATAAAACAGGTGTTGGACCCTATACATCAGAGTGGTCTATTTCAAATGGTTTTGTGATTTTATGATTTGCTAATGCAAGAGGTAATCTATGCAACTTTCCTAAGGTACAAAAAGAACACACACTATGTGATTTATTCGAAGACACTAATAAATTAAAATGCTATATATCTTTTCTAACGACCCTAGAATTTGGATGTCCCATACGAGCATGCCAATCATCCAGTATGACTTGCTCAGTGGTGTAGGCTTGTTTGGTACTGGCTGAAATTCACAAGACGTATCCGTGATAGAATTTGGATGTCCCATACGAGCATGTCAATCATCCTGTAAGACTTGCTCAGTGGTGTAGGCTTGTTTAGTACTGGCTGTAATTCACAAGACGTATCCATAATCACTTGGTCCACGAAGAAGAGGGCTTTGAGTGAATTGATCCTTAATTTCAAAATAAGAAGGCCAAAATTCAAAAAATATGTTATTGTCTTTAGCAAATTTAGAAACATACAATAAATTTTTGATGTCTTTAGGAACATGTAAAACTTTCTCTAAAAGAAAAGAGCCATTTGCATAAGGAACAAAAGTCATACCCACGTGAGAAATTGGCAATCCTTGGCCATTACCAACATATATCTGGTTATTACTCTTATAATCACTGGCAATATGAAGAGAAGATATATTTGGGGTTACATATGCATTAGCACCTATATTCGGATGCCAGTTGCTCATTGTAGAACCTGTAAAGAAGTATATTGCAGAACATAATTTTTAGTATAGATATTATTAGCTTGAGGTTGAAATGGACATCTATGATAATGCTTTCGGTAGCGATTAGCAGTTTGGTTATGAAGACCACAAATCTGGCAAGGACCAGGTGGTCGGCGAATATTTGGAAAGACAAATAATGTTGTTGAACTAGTGGTGGCGATGGCAGCAAATGAGTTGTTCGGTTGGTGGAATGCCAATCAGCAACATTAGAAACTAAAGGTTCATGCATACTTTTTCATAAAATTTTGTGTGGCACCAACTAGTCATGTAATTCATGGAAACGAGTCGGTGTAGGACGCAAGTTAAAAGCAGTAATGATACTGTGATAATCACTTCCTATATTTCTATAAATAATTGCATTAAATTCAGCTAGGGAAATCTCCTCCCTCCAAGCAATTCGAAGCTCATCAGATAGAGCTTTAGCACATTGGAGAAACTCACTAATAGACAAGTCATTCCTTTTCAATTCTTGTAGTTCAATATTAAGTTGTAGCTATCTATTTTGAGACACTGAACCAAAAGTATTAGCCAAAACATTCCAAATATCATGAGAGGTAGTCAAACTAATTACATAAGAGAAAACATCCTCCGTGAGAGAACTGAGTAGCCAAGAGAGAAACATTTGGTCACAATGAAACGATGATTGATAGGATGGATTTGAAATTTCAACAAAGGGATTGATAAAGGAGGGTATTGTTTTTTGTGGAATTTAAACAGTACCATCAACAAAAGAGGTGAGATTTTGATAATTGAGAAGAGGTATAAATAGTGCTTTCCATGCAAGGTAATTCTTAGATGTCAATTTAATGGCAAAGGTATGATGGACTTGTGGATGAGAAGATAGTTATTGAGGAGTAGAAGCAGAATGGATGATAGAAGTAGAAGAAGAAGAAGAAGAATCAGAGAGAGAGGATGAAGAGGCAATGATAGAACATAGAGCTAAAATACTCTGTGGAGTTTGATTAGAGCTCTGATACCGTGTAAAGGTTGAGAGTTTGAAATGTTTTATTTTTTATATTGTCTATGCAGTATATTACATGGGTTATGTACAAGCAATCCTAATACAAGATAACTAAGAAGATTAAATAGGATATAGACATTAGAAACCTAGCTAAGATAAATAACTTTCAAGAATTCTATCCTTAACACGTGTGACATGCTAAGAGAAATTAACTTCATAAGAATCTTCTTCCTTCACCTCTACTGTAAAAAATTAAGAGATAAGGGTCAAAAACACCCTTATATTATAGCCTTTTTTCACTTAGACCTTTTTCTAATTTGGTGATACAATGAACCCCTTGAATTTTTCACGTTTGGTACAAAAAAAAAACCTCCGTCAAATATTTTGTTATCTTTAGTTTGAAAATTACATTTTAATCCTCATTTCTTAAAAATAATTACTTTTTAATCCCTTAAGGGTTTTTTATACTTTTCTCTAATTACAATTGATTAAAAAAAAATTATTTATAAATAAAATAAATTGCTATTCAATTAATATAAAATAAATAAATTATTTTATTTATTATTTATCTAACTTAATAATTTTTCATATTATCAATTATTTTTTATTCACTCAAAATTTGATATTAAAAAAAATTAGAAATGAATTTTATTAAAATTATATATTTAAAACTTCTAAATATTATAAAACTCATTAAGTTAGATCAATAAATTAAAGAAAATTTATCAAATTCAGTAAAAAATAATATGGATGAAATTATAGATAAATAATACATTTACTAAAAAAGAGAATATATCAAAATTAAACTAAATTAAAAACTACAACTAGCATTTTAGTTTAGTGGTAATGTGAAACTATTTTAAAACTAAGTCATTGTCACGATCCAACCTGGGAGCCGCGATGGTCCTAGGGTACGGGTATTACCTTAACTATCAGTACCATGAAGAACCCAATTATCTATATGACATGGCAAGCAATTCACATATTTAGCTTAAATATCGCTTAATAATTCTATAGAAATTTTGACAGCATCTCCTCTATAATATGACTATGCCCAGCTGTAAAAATGCAAATAAACACTTCCAATATCTCTGTATCATCAATACTCATATCAACCTCAAATATTAACTCTACACATATTTATATATCAAACTATATACATCCATAGCATAATATATATGCAATACTGTAAGAAACACAAACACACATATATATGGCCTTATTCAAATTACAGTACCATGGAATCTCTATTGCTGTATAAATATTTACATATACTTTTGAGACTGGAATATTACATG
The DNA here is from genome assembly GCA_948193065.1 of Aleurites moluccanus. Lineage (NCBI taxonomy): Eukaryota > Viridiplantae > Streptophyta > Magnoliopsida > Malpighiales > Euphorbiaceae > Aleurites > Aleurites moluccanus. Next base: position 14,541 of record CANXYC012404551.1, on the reverse strand, counting down.
TACAAGTATCAAAATTTCACGGCGAGGATAGAAGGTGCCAATGGAATTCAAGCCTCACTGCAGACCTCAAAAACAATAACCACTAAAGGAGCGAGTATAAAAATACTCAGTGAATCTATATATATAAAAATGCAGTAGATGTTCATAATACCATGGTTGCTCACAAATGGCCTAAAAAATCATATAAGATAGCAAATAAATGGTGAACAAGTTTCCATATAGTATCCATATAAATATCCATATAAGTATCTATATAGGTATCCATATAAGTATCCAATGTACGAGTCAACGCACATATGATATAACAGGATTGGGTCCAATGAAAAGTGCAATTGTACTGTCTGTAATAGCACAATGGTATATAATTCTATAACTCCAGTACTAATTGTGTTTAATCTACTATACATAAGAGTAATCAGCCCTTATGGCTAGAGAATACAATATCCTCCCCCCCCTCTAGCAAGGGTCTATGAATACCAGTGTGCACATGGTCGATGGAATTACCCACCAAAACCATCGAGGTAGCCCTGTTATAATACCATATGGATGTGTCTCTATATAACAGTAATTATAGCATAAATATAACTTATATAGCTGTGGAATAATCATATATATATATATATATATATATAATGAATAATAGAACAAATTTGGGTAATGTTAAAAAAAATATCCAGCGGGGCCTAATTGCGCTGCCACAACTGACACTCGCAATTACGGGTCCGTTTTAGGATTTTTGAGTAGTTTTCTGGTTAAGTATGCTATCAATGGAATCAAATGGACCATTAGGTACCATTTTAAAGCTTATGAAAAAATAGAAGATTGGGCCAAGTGATGATCTAATTGGCTTTCTAGATTTCATTTTATAGTCATACAAAGTTTAGGTAAATTTAGATCATTTTGGTGGGCTTACTTACAGGCCAAAATGCACTGTAAGTACTGTGAAGTAACAAATGTTGGTTTATCAGTCCAAATGACATTTCATATGATATATGATACAAATCATGCATGATTATACATATAGACTCATCTTTAACACAATTTGTCCGCTTTATCCCCCAACATTGATAACAGCCCTAACCGGCCTGCCGTTCGATACTCCAAACTGGAGTACTCGACGGTTCACCTATTTCTACATATAACACTCCGGTAAGACGTTAAAACATCACAAAACATGTCATACACATCAAAACATATCAAGTATACACATTATACCTCACTTTACACTGTTAACACTCTTTCAAACCTTTATGCACCAAACACATATCTATCACCATAATTAACTCACATTTCACATATTTATCACTATTATGCCAAATTAATAACTCATATACACTTAGCTCATCATTTCATATCAAACATACACCAAATTTCAAATATGCTTTCTAAGTACTTATATCAATCAACATTTCCATATTTGAACTTATACATTTACATCATTTACATCATTAAACTATATTCAAACCTTACTTTCTTATTTGCTTCAACCTAACACATTAAACTTATAAAGTCAATATGGTTCCACCTAAATGGAAATCATTCCATTCATTCATTTTTTAACACCATTCTATCATACAACTTACATATTCATCAAATGCATAACATTCCACCATTTAAACCTATAAAACACCAAAGTACAAATCATCATTCACACATCATCACATTCGGCCAAACTAGTATTTCATTCAAATGGATTTGTTTCCATTAAATGACCACTAATTCATTACATATGCATCAAATAAAACACATTTAAATAAAAATTCCATCAAAATAACATCTTTGAATCATATTTCTTCCTATTAAGGTTTTCTTCCAACTTTTAATTTTTCTTCCAACCAAAACATATTTTTGTTACTAATTAACATCAAGGAACATTTTAAGAACATAATTAAACCAAAAGAAAGGTAAAATCACTTACTTTTCCAATAGTTCTTCAAAAACTTCAAAACTTTGATTTATTAACTTTTCTTTATTTTTCTTGAAATCTAAAGCTATATTTGTATTTAGAATGATGGAATTACTTGGTTTATGTCAAAAAATAGAAGAAAACAACTTGATTTGGCAATTCTTCAAGGTGGCCGAAACTTACAATGGAGGAAAGAGAAAATTTGGTTGGTGAAATGGCTAAGGAAGAAGATGGACGTAGGAAAAATCAACTAAATATCAAGTTGGTGATTCAATACATTGGACTTATAGTAGAAATGGTGAAACCTAGCTTACTAACCATCTAATTCTTCATCTTTTCATCCAATGGTTTGATTTAGGTAAGCCTAAAATGATACCATAGGTTTGCATACATCATATAAGTTCATAATTCAAAGGAAAAGACTAAACTACCCCTAGTTTAAATTTGATCCTTATCCGAGTAGCTTTACTTGGAATTATTTTCTACCGGGTTTAACTTTCCAACAATAATTCATTTGATCATTAAACCTCTATTTTCATATCCTGATATTCTATTTTACCTTCAAATATAATGTTAATTTCCATAAAAGCTCAAGGGGTGTGAAATGACCATTTTGCCCCCAGTTCATAAAAAATTTAATTTTTCCCGATTGTTTCCTAATAGCCTTTAAACCCCCTCTATACATACAATCACTTCATATAACATGCATATATATCAAATTCATGCATAAACACATAGCAATTCACAACATTTGAGTTAAGGCAAAATTTCCCCTAGGTTACCCTTTGTGATTCAGGTTATAGGTTATAGGTGAGATGTTACATTCTACCCCTTATAAATAAATTCGTTCCCGAATTTACTTTAAGGTTATAGGTAGAATAAAACCTAACTCATGAAATAGGTGGGGGTATTTGTGTCTCATCTCAGCCTCACTTTCCCAAGTACATTCCTCTATAGTTCTGTTATGCCACAGTACTTTAACCATAAGAATGCTCTTATTCTGAAGCTGTCTGATATGATGATCCATAATCTGAACTGGGACTTCCTCAAATGAAAATGCTCCATCATTATCAATCTCTTGGGATTGAAGCATATGGGACGAATCTGGGACATATTTTCGTAGCGTAGAAATGTGAAACACCGAATGTACATGCCCCATATTCGATGGAAGAGCTAGTCTGTATAAAACATTATCAACCCGTTCCAAGATCTCAAAGGGTCCAATATACCTTTGTGACAACTTGCCTTTATTTCCAAATCTCATCACTCCTTTCATAGGAGAAATCTTTAGAAATATATGGTCACCCACAGCAAACTGTACCTCTTTTCTCTTTAGATCCGTGTAGCTTTTCTGTCTACTGAAAGCAGTCTTTATTCTCTTTTGTATAATAGGACTTTCTCCATTATTTTTTTGATCAGATCTGGTCTTTATTCTATCTTGTATAATAGGACTTTCTCCATTATTTTTCTGATCAGATCTGGTCTTTATTCTCTCTTGTATAATAGGACTTTCTCCATTATTTTTCTGATCAGATCTGGCCCCTCTAACTGCTTCTCACCTGGTTCCACCCAACATATAGGTGATCTACATTTTCTGACATACATAGCCTCATATGGTGCCATTCCAATAGTAAAATGGTAGCTATTGTTGTAGGCAAATTCTATCAGTGGTAGGAAATGATCCCAACTGCCTTTTAAATCCAAAACACATAATCTCAACATATCCTCTAATGTCTGGATAGTTCTTTTTTACTGTCCATATGTCTGAGGATGAAATACTGTGTTGAAATACAATGTAATATCCAATGCCTCTTGGAATTTCTGCCAAAATCTGGAGGTGAACTAAGTACCTTTATCAGATATAATCACCGATGGAACCCTATGCAACCGTACAATTTTATCCACATAGAGTTGGGCATACTGTGCAGTTGTGTAAGTTGTCTTTACTTCTAAGAAGTGAGCTGACTTGGTCAATCTATCCACTATTACCCACACTGAATCATACCCTTTCTGTGATATTGGTAAACCCACCACAAAATCCATAGTTATTTGGTCCCATTTCCACTCTGGTAGCTAAATCTCTTGAAGCAAACCTGAAGGTTTCTGATATTCAAATTTCACCTGCTAACAGGCTAGGCACTTGGAAACAAACTTTGCTACATCACCCTTCATGTTTGGTCACCAATAAAGTTTTTTCAAGTTATGGTACATCTTTGTTACCCTTGGATGGACTGTATAAGGAGAGTAGTGAATTTCCTTCATGATCTGCTCTTTGTACCTTTTAACATCTGGAACACACAATCGCTCCTTACATTTTAATAAATCTCCCTCAACAGAAAAGTCAAGAGCTTTACCATTTTGAACCAAGTCTCTGATCTTGACATATTGTGGATCTTTATTCTGGGAGCTCTTATCTCATCTATAAGCAAGGATTTCACTTGGAACTGGGCTATCAATACTGTCTCATGCCCTTGTAGTTCCAAATTTAGAGTCAAACCATTAGCCATTAACTCTCGCAATTCTTGTACCAGTAGTCTTTCTGAAATAGTTACATGGGATAGACTTCCCATTGATTTCCTACTAAGGGCATATGCCACCACATTTGCTTTCCCAGGGTGATACAAAATCAAGCAGTCATAATCTTTTAGTAACTCAACCCATCTCTTTTGTCTCGAATTCAATTCTTTTTGCTGTAAGATATACTGTAAACTCTTATGATCGGTGTAAATTTCATATCTCACCCCATACAGATAATGCCTCCATATCTTTAAAGCAAAGATCACTGCTACCATTTCCAAATCATGGGTAGGGTAATTCACCTCATATTTCTTCAATTGGTGGGAAGCATAGGAAATTACTTTCCTATCCTGCATCAAAACACAACTCAATCCAATCCTCAAGGTATCACAATATATAGCAAAACTGTCTGCCTCAGTGGGAAGAGTCAACACTGGTGCAATGGTCAAACAGGTTTTAAGAGTCTGGAAACTCTTTTCACATTCATCATTCCACTAAAACTTCACCTATTTCCGGGTCAACTTTGTCATTGGTGCAGCAATTTTGGAAAAGTCTTTAACAAACTAGCGATAATACCCTGCCATACCCAGGAAACTCCTAATCTCAGTAACAGTAATGGGACGTGGCCTGTTGGCAACTGCTTTAACTTTCTGTGGATCCACCTTTATACCATCTCTGCTAACAACATGCCCCAAAAATATCACCTCTGTCAACCAGAATTCACATTTAGAGAATTTTGCATATAACGGATTATCCCATAATAATTGCAATGTGATTCTGAGATGTTCTTCATGTTCCTCTCTACTTCTGGAATACACCAAGATGTCATTAATGAAGACAATTATGAATTTATCCAGAAATGGTCTGAACACCCTATTCATCATATCTATGAATGTTGCTGGAGCATTTGTCAACCCGAATGGTAGCACTAAAAACTCATAGTGCCCATACCATGTTCTGAAAGCAGTCTTTGCAATGTGTTCACCTTTGATCCGCAATTGATGGTACCCTGACCACAGATATATTTTAGAGAAGAAACAGGCTCTTTGTAATTGATCAAACAAGTCATCAATTCTGAGCAAAGGATATTTATTCTTCACTGTTACCTTATTCAATTGCCTGTAATCAATACACATTCTGAATGACCCGTCCTTCTTCTTTACAAACAAGACTGTTGCTCCCTAAGATGAACTACTGGGCAAAAAAAAAAACTCTTGTCACACAATTCCTGCAACTGCTTTTTCAACTCTTTTAACTCTGGTGGTTTCATCCGATACGGTGAATTGGATATAGGATCAGTACCAAGATATACTTCAATTTCAAACTCAATCTCCCTTTCTGGTGGCAATCCTGGAAGATCATCTGGAAATACATCTGAAAATTCTTTCACCACTAGAATCTGTTCTGACTCTTTAGATACCCTTATAGTGTCAACCACTGTTGCTAAATAAGTAATGCACCCTTTCTTTATCAGCCTCTCTGCCTGTACTGTGGATATTAACCCTGATATGTGTCTGTTTGTCTCCCCCTGAAACATGAACTTTTCCTGTCCATCAGGTCGAAAATTATTCTTTTCATTGCACAATCAATGGTAGCTTTATGATTAGTCAACCAATCCATACCCAGGTCCAATACAGGTAACTCAATCAATTCAACAGGTAAGGATCTATCACAGATTCTCATATCACAAACATCATACTTATACTCGACAATAACCTTATCTCCCATAGGTGTGGCTATCTCTAAGGGCACATGTAAAGGTTTTCTACCCTACCCTAATTTCATAGCAAAAACAGGTGACATAAAAGAATAGGTTGCACCCGAATCAAATAACACATAAGCCACTATATCATGCATAGAAATCATACCCACTACAGTCTCATGTGATCTCTAGGCCTGCTGCTGGGTCACTGCAAAGACACGCCCCTGGCCTCTACCAGCTGCTGACTGTCCCACTGTTGGACTCTGTCCTGCTGGTCTACCTCTACCTGTACTCCCCCTACCCATCTGCAATGATGGCGGGGATGATCCTGCCTCTGAAGGCTATGAGGCTCTATGCATAGGGCAATCTCTATAAAAGTGCCCAAACTATCCACATTTAAGACATGCCCCTAATTTGATACGACATGCCCCTATATGCCTCCTCCCGCAGAAAATACATGTAGGTACTGCTGATGTCACTTGTACTGGTCTAACAGGGCCTCTGAAATAGCTAGAAATATGAGGTCTTATACTAATAACCCTACCAAAATCCTACCTCTGACTGGGAGGTGGTAAGGACTGCACTGGCCTGAGAGGATATCTAGATGTAAAAGTCTGGGATGTCCGCTCCCCAGTTCTATGGAACTCTCCTCCTCTTCCTCTCTTCTTCTGCTCCCTATCAGACCTGTCCTCTTTGTATTTAGCCTCCATATGGGATGCTTTATCAATAGCCTAACTCAGGGAAGTAAACTCCATAGCCAACAGAATATTATGCAGAGTTGCATGTAACCCTCTCCTGAATCACCTAATCGGATCCTCTTCTGTAGGAGCAATCTTTCTGGCATATTTGCTCAACCTTCTGAACTCTTTAGTATATTCTAACACAGATAATTTCTCCTATCTCAGCTGTTCAAATTTCACAATATTGCTCTCCCGTAAGCCCTCTGTCAGAAATTCATCCATCATTCTTTGTTTAAACTCTGCCCATGTCATAGGATCATTACTGTGAATGTTTTCATCAATGTGCTCCATAAACCAGGTAGCAACATCTACCTCTAGTAATAATCCCACTAACTCTATAGTCCTAGCATTAGAACAAGGCAATGTCCGAACCATCCTGTCAACTTTATCAATGAAATCACTAGTATCAGTACCATACTCCCCTGTGAAAGTAGGCAATCGCAATCTCATAAATTCCCCAACAGTTACACCACCCTCTGGAATAACCCTGCGTGCTCTGTCTCCCTGTAATATTGTTGGTTCCCTCTGGGGTACTGGTGGTATCACAGGCTGTACCACTGGCTGTACTGGAGGTGGAGGTGACTGTTGTACTACTGCAGGTTGTGCTACAAAATGAGTTCGAATAGTCTGTAAAATTTCTTGTCTCATCTTTTGCATCTCCTATCTCTAGGGTGCATCATCCATCTTATCAGACTCAGTACGTCTCCATGACTGGGGTGGCTCAGAATGAGTCCTCCATACAGCAGATGTATTGGAAGCAATCTCTGCTTCCTCACTAGATCCATGAAACTCACCATCATCAATAGGCCTAGAATGCCTATTTACCCTCTCTGACATATTAGCACACTGTTACAAATCAAAAGTAAAACAATCCAACATGTAAAAGAATGCTTATATAATAGGTACGCAAAATTTCAAACAATGAAGAAGACTGTCAATTTGACTATATAAGAGAATCCTAGATTCCATGGTACTTCTATTACTATTAGTATGCAAATACTATATGTTATAATAAACCTTTAGCTTTGATACCTCTATTGTCACGACCCAATCTGAAAGCTGCGACGGTCCTAGGGTACGGGTATTGCCTTAGCTATCAGTACCACGAAGAACCCAATTATCTATATGACATGGCAAACAATTCACATATTTAGCTTAAATATAGCTTAACAATTCTATAAAAAATTTGACAGCATCTCCTCTATAATATGACTATGCCCAACTGTAAAAATGCAAATAAACAATTTCAATATCTCTGTATCATCAATACTCATATCAACCTCCAATATTAACTCGACACATATCTATATATCAAACTATATACATCCATAGCATAATATATATGCAATACTGTAAGAAATACAAACACACATATATATGGCCCTATTCAAATTACAGTACCATGGAATCTCTATTACTGTACAAATATTTACATATACTTTTAAGACTGAAATATTATATGTACAAGTATCAAAATTCCACGGCGAGAATAGAAGGTGCCAATGGAATTCGAGCCTCACTGCAGACCTGAAAAATAATAACAACTAAGGGGGGTGAGTATAAAAATACTCAGTGAATCTATATATATAAAAATGCAGTAGATGTTCATAATACCATGGTTACTCAGAAATGGCCTGAAAAATCATATAAGATAACAAATAAATGGTGAACAAGTTTCCATATAGTATCCATATAAATATCCATATAAGTATCCATTTAGTATCCATATAAATATCCATATAAGTATCCATATAGTATCCATATAGGTATCCATATAAGTATCCAATGTACGAGTCAATGCACAAATGTTATAACAGGATTGGGTCCAATGAAAAGTGCAATTGTACTGTCTGTAATAGCACAATCGTACATAATTCTATAACTCCAGCACTAATTGTGCTTAAACTACTGTACGTAAGAGTGATCAGCCCTTACGGCTAGAGAATACAACATCCTCCCCCCTTTAGCAAGGGTATATGAATACCAGTGTGCACACGGTCGATGGAATTACCCGCTACACCATCGAGGTAGCCTTGTTATAATACCATATGGGTGTGTCTCTATATAACAATAATTATAATATAAATATAACTCATATAGCTGTGGAATAATCATATATATATTTATAATGAATAATATAAAAAATTTGGGTAATGTCAAAAAAAAGCCCGGCGGGGCCCAATTGCGCTACCGCAACTGACACTCGTCATTACGGGTCCGTTTTAGGATTTTTAAGTAGTTTCTGGTTAAGTATGCTATCAATGGAATCAAATGGACCATGAGGTACTATTTTAAAGCTTATGAAAAAAATATAAGATTGGGCCAAGTGGTGGTCCAATTGGCTTTCTGGATTTCATTTTATAGTCATACAAAGTTTAGGTAAATTTAGATCATTTCGCTGGGCTTATTTACGGGCCAAAATGCACTGTAAGTACTATGAAGTAACAAATGTTGGTTTATCAGTCCAAATGACATTTCATATGATATATGATGCAAATCATGCATGATTATACATATAGACTCACCTTTAACACAATTTGTCCGCTTTATCCCCCAACACTGATAACAGCCCTAACCGGCCTGCCGTTCGACACTTCGAGCTGGAGTACTCGACGGTTCACCTATTTCCACATATAACACTCCGGTAAGACTTTAAAACATCACAAAACATGTCATACACATCAAAACATATCAAGTATACACATTATACCTCACTTTATACTGTTAACACTCTTTCAAACCTTTATGCACCAAACACATATCTATCACCATAATTAACTCACATTTCACATATTTATCACTATTATGCCAAATCAATAACTTATATACACTTAGCTCATCATTTCATATCAAACATACACCAAATTTCAAATATACTTTCCAAGTACTTATATCAATCACCATTTCTATATTTGAACTTATACATTTACATCATTTACACCATTAAACTATATTCAAACCTTACTTTCTTATTTGCTTCAACCTAACACATTAAACTTATAAAATCAATATGGTTCCACCTAAATGAAAATCATTCAATTCATTCATTTTTTAACACCATTCAATCATACAACTTACATATTCATCAAATGCATAACATTCCACCATTTAAACCTATAAAACACCAAAGTACAAATCATCATTCACACATCATCACATTTGATCAAACTAGTATTCCATTCAAATGGATTTGTTTCCATTAAATGACCACTAATTCATTACATATGCACCAAATAAAACACATTTAAATAAAAATTTCATCAAAATAACATCTTTGAATCATATTTCTTTCTATTAGGATTTTGTTCTAACTTTTGATTTTTTTTCCAACCAAAATATATTTTTGTTACTAATTAACATCAAGGAACATCTTAAAAACATAATTAAACCAAAAAAATGGTAAAATCACTTACTTTTCCAATAGTTCTTCAAAAACTTCAAAACTTTGATTTATCAACTTTTCTTGATTTTTCTTGAAATCTAAAACTATATTTGTGTTTAGAATGATGGAATTAGTTGGTTTATATCAAAAAATGGAAGAAAACAACTTGATTTGGCAATTCTTCAAGGTGGCCGAAACTTACAATGGAGGAAAGAGAAAATTTGATTGGTGAAATGGCTAAGGAAGAAGATGGAGCTGGGAAAAATCAACTAAATATTAAGTTGGTGATTCAATACATTAGGCTTATAGTAGAAATGGTGAAACCTAGCTTACTAACTATCCAATTCTTCATCTTTTCATCCAATAGTTTGATTTACGTAAGCCTAAAATGATACCATAGGTTTGCATACACCATATAAGTTCATAATTCAAAGGAAAAGACTAAACTATCCATAGTTCAAATTTGATCCTTATCCGAGTAGTTTTACCCGAAATTATTTTCTACCGGGTTTAACTTTCCAACAATAATTTATTTGATCATTAAACCTCTATTTTCATGTCTTGATATTCTATTTTATCTTCAAATATAATATTAATTTCCATAAAAGCTCAAGGGGTGTGAAATGACTATTTTGCCCACAGTTCATGAAAAATTCAAATTTTCCCGATTGCTTCCTAACAGTCTTTAAACCCCCTCAATACATACAATTACTTCATATAACATGCATATATGTCAAATTCATGCATAAATACATAGCAATTCACAACATTTGAATTAAGGTAAAATTTTCCCCTAGGTTACCCTTTGTGGTTCAGGTTATAAGTTATAGGTGAGATGTTACAGTCATGATTCGAATCTCACCAATAAAATTAATGTTAAATAAAATTAGAAATATAATAATTAGTAATATATTAGAAAATAGTTTAAAAAATAATAAAAAAATCACCATTTCAATTATATGAGACATTAAGTTTTCATAAATCAAATATAATAATAATAATAATAATAATAATAATAATAATAATAAATATTAAATTAAATTTAATAAATCAACTTATTTGGATCATGTTCAAAGGAACATGAAAGTGTTTTTATATAATAAAAAATTTAAAATTTATTAATTTTATTTTATTTATATAAAAAATAAATAAATTATTTTATTTATTTTAATTAATTGCTATAAAATAAATATAAATAAATAAAATAATTTATTTTTTATTTATATTAATTAAAAAGTAATTTATTTTATTATTTTAATTAATTATAATTAGGAAAAATAAATTATTATTTAATTAATATAAATAAAAAAATAAGTTATTTTATTTAATTAATATAAATAAAAAAATAATTATTTTATTTATTTATATTTATTTTATAGGAAAAATAAAATAAAAAATTAAGGAATTAAAAATTAATTTTTATTAAAAAAATGAAGGATTAAAATGTAATTTTTAAATAAAAAGATAATGAAATTTTAAACGGAGGATTTTTTTTATCAAAAGTGAAAAATTCGGAGGTTTCATTGTACCACCAAATTAAAAAAGGTCTAAGTGAAAACCCTTGTCCCTAAAATTAATGCAACCTCCCCTTAGATCAATTCACATGCAAACCTACTAGTCATTGTTGAATATGGCTTCTTCTTCTGCTTCTTCATCGTATGTTCGGGCAGTAAAAAAGCATGAAGTATTTCTTAGTTTTAGAGGTGCAGACACCCGTAACAACATTACAAGCCATCTCTATAGTACTTTGTGTCGATTAGGAATTCCAACCTTCATAGACCATAGACTTGAAAGAGAAGAAGAGATAGAGCCTGCAATCTTGCAAGCAATTGAAGACTCGATTATTTCAGTGATTATTTTTTCAAGAAACTTTGCAACTTCGCCTTGGTGTTTGGATGAATTTGTAAAAATCTTGGAATGCAAGGATCAACAAGGACAAAAGGTAATTCCTCTTTTCTACCATGTTGATCCCACAGATGTTGACAAACAAACAGGTAACTACGGGGAGGCATTAGCTAAGCTAGAGCAAGATTTCAGCCCCAATTTAGACAAGTTGCAAAACTGGAGAAAGGCTTTGACCAGAGGAGCCAATCTTTCTGGGGAAGTTTTTCCGGATGGAAGGTAAATCATTACTTTTAAAGATAATATTCTGGTAATTAATTTTAATAATTAGCTTTGCAATCTGAGTTTAAATTGATTTCATTGTAATTGTGATCATTTTTATTATTCTTAAGTTTGTGTTATATATATTCAGTTGCATTTAGTTTATCACATTAATTTTATAACTTTTTTTCTAAAATATTTTTATTTAAAATACTCTTATTATACACTTTTTAATATTTTTTTTATTATTTTTAATATTTATAATAATTAAAATACTCTTATTTTTAGCTAAATTTATAATTCCAATATAGAAAAATATAAATATAATTAATACAAGTGATGATATTGATGTGAATTAATGAAGGGTATATTTGACATTTACCTATTAAACTAACATTTAAAAAAGGAAATATGAATATATTTTTATTTTGGGACGAACGAAAAAGGAAAATATGACTATATTTTTAAGACGAGGGAGTATATGTATATATACATATAGAATTTGATTTTTTTTTTTAAGAAAAAGTTTAGGAGAAAAGAAAAAGAGTACCAATTTCTCAATATCATAATTTTGGACATAATTTTTGCAAATTTCTGAATCATCATCTAATTTAGATTATATTTCTTACTTCCAAAATTATTTTAGTTTTTAGTTAGCACTTCAACTCATCATGTAGTTTGTCTTTCAAACTATTCATTAGGACTGAGTTTCAACTTGTCGAGGATATTGCCAACAATGTTTTGAAGTATACGAAGCATTTATACCCAAATCAAGTGAAAAATCTAGTTGGGCTAACATCTCGAATTAAACAAATTGAGTCATTATTATGTGTTGGGCTTGATGATGAGGTTCGCTTGGTTGGAATATGAGGAATGGGCGGTATCGGTAAAACAACCCTTGCCACATAAGTATTTGAGAAAATTGCTTCTCAATTTGAAGGTAGTTGCTTCATTGAAAAAGTAAGAGAAAAAGCTAATTTAGAAAAAGAACTTCTTAGTGACATATTTGATAAAGGAAATGCCAATTCAATATCAATGTTCAGAATGCAGCAACTTCGCTATAAAAAGGTTCTGATTGTACTTGATGATGTGGATCATTACAGGCAAATAGAATTTTCGGAGAGTACTAATTTAGGTAAGGGAAGCATAATCATTATAACAAGTAGAGACAAAAAAGTGCTTCAAGGTAGAGTTCAGGGAATATATGAGGTTTCAGCATTAATTCATCATGAAGCTCTTCAACTTTTCAGTTTATGTTCTTGTAGACAAATTCATCCCAAGGGAGATCATATGGAGCTATCAAGCAATGTTATTAACTATGTTGGAGGAAACCCCTTAGCCCTCAAAATTTTGGGTTTATTTCTACATGGCAAGAGCAAAGAGGAATTTCCTCCCAACATAAGAATACAAAATGTGTTGACAATAAGTTATGATGGCCTTGAACTTGAGGAGCTGAAGGAAACATTTCTTTACATTGCATGTTTTTTCGTTGGGCGACATGAATCTCATGTACAACTGCTACTAAATGCTTGCGGTATCTCTGCCCTAAGTGCTTTAAGAGAACTCAATGATAAATCTTTGATTGCTATATCAGACAGTCATGTGAGGATGCATGATTTGCTACGAGAAATGGGTCGAGAAATTGTTCGTCAAGAATGTATTAAAGAGCCAAGCAAACGTAGTAGGTTATGGAATCCTGAAGATATCTACTATATATTAACCAAAAATACGATAATTTTTGGCATTAATATATTATGTTGAGGTGTGTTTGTGTGTGTGTGTGTGTGTGTGTGTGTGTGTGTGTGTGTATGTGTAAAAGAGCACATTTGAATAATTTATTTTCAAGAGTTCTGAAATAATAGAATTATATGCTAATTTTTGTTTTTGATTTTGTTGGGGGACTGAAGCAATTGAAGGAATTTTGTGTGTGTGTGTGTGTGTGTGTGTGTGTGTAAAAGAGCACATTTTAATAATTTATTTTCAAGATTTCTTAAATAATAGAATTATATGATAATATTTTTTTTCAATTTTGTTAGGGGACTGAATCAATTGAAGGAATTTTGTGTGTGTGTGTGTGTGTGTGTGTGTTTATTTGAAAAATATATAATAAATATAAATTAATTAATAGAGTTATAAAATAATATATATATATAGAGATTATTGTAGTGAATGATTGTTGTTCAGTGTCTAT
>CANXYC012404493.1:0-18413 GCA_948193065.1 Aleurites moluccanus | reverse complement strand
AGTTGAAGGCTCACTCCTCTTCTATGGATTTCAGGTGATAGCATAGCTCGTGAAGGAGCTAATAGAGAAGATCCAGCTTCTTGATCCATTCTCCCAAGAAGCTTCATTGTAATAATTTTTGAGATATTTTGTATATTCATTGAATGATACTATGACATGATATGTATTTGGGAGTATATTCTAGAGCTTCGTAGTCAGTCATTGAAGATACCAATATTTTGATGTATGAATTATTACCTTATGGGTACTTTTATTCCTTGGTGATGTGAGATGCATCTTTTGATCATTAAGGAACAAGAGAAAGCTATGAAATGATAATGGTAAAGATATGATTAATGTTTAATTGAATGTATAGAAATGATCATTGTATAATAATATATGATGTTGTAATTGATATATTTGTGTATGAGATTCATGATATGTGAGTTATACGGGTTTATGGTGGCCTTAAGCCTACCCTTGCTCTAGAACCATCGCACCACTGGAGTTGGGGTGTGACAATAATAGAGATAGAGATTTTTAAGTTTCTCTAAACTTATACAAAGCTATTTCAATGGTATACAATGAAGTATGAATAGCTAAGACTAGCAAAAGTTAGTAAGAACTCTAAGAATAAGAAATAAAGCTTAAAGAGTTCAGAAAATAGAGTATGAATTAACAACAATTTGATTTCTCTTTAGATATGTGCTTCTCTTCTTGTTAGAACTTCAAATCTTCATGTATTTATAGCCTTCAATGAATGGTGATTAAATGTGACCATTCTGGTTGCATTTAATGCAACATTTGCCTCCAAATCTTTTTCTAACTGCTATATTTAAAACAAATAAGCTTTGACGTTGATAGGCAACTACTGATTCACGGGCATTACAGATAGTCACGGTTGTGAATATGAGTCTTCACAGTCTTGAATCAAAACTCACGACCTTGAAATCTTCTACACCAATTTCTAATTTAAATCATCCTTAGGCGTAAACAACTATCACTAGCGTGAAAATAGTTCACAGGCGTGAATATTTTTTCACGGTCTTGAAAACTCTTTCTATGTCTCTGAGCCAAAAATCATTATTAAAATAATCACGGGCATGAATCAATATCACGGGAGTGAAACTTTTTCACAGTGGTGAATTTTTATTCACGGGCTTGAGGATTCTTTCTGAATAAATTTCATATGTTGCCTTGATCTTATTCACGGGTGTTAATAATATTTACGGGCGTGAATCCCTATTTTAAACAAAAACTTAAACACAAGTTAAATAATCATTTGTATTGGTTAACACTTTTGTTTTGGATTTCAATTACATCATCAAAATCATTATAGAGACAACAACCTATTTATATGTTGATTTGACAAAACTATCTTATCGATGGGATAGTGGGTGAGTACCATCTGCATTGTACACAATGAATATTGTAATCCTAACTGGGAAGGGTTAATATTTTAGCCATAAGGGCTGGCTTACGTTATGTAATTTATATAAGATTATTATACGTGATGTGACTTCAAGGCTCTTTATCTTTCATTTCTACGTGTGTATATGATATCTATGATATGTTTATTTAATATTGCTTACTATTGATATCTATTTCCTTCACCTAAGACATTTAGTGTGCAAATTGATAAACTCTTACTTATTCTTTATTGTTACCTACCTAGTCTATATGTTTAATGATGTATATTTAACTCACTAAGTAATATAATACTCACTCTTTTAGTGGTTAAATATTTTCAGGTTAGGAGTATAGCAGGTTCCCAAGTTTCCTTCTTCGATGGAACCAACTGTCTTTTGCAGTGTAAATATCAATGTATATGTTTCCTTTTGTAAACTCTAGTTGTTGCATGGTTGTGTAACTAAGTTTGATACTTGTATATAGAATAATGTAAAATCAATACTTATAATTGCTATGTAAAATGTATGGATTATAACAAACGTAATATTATCTTTGGATTAAAAATGACAGATAGATGAAATTAAATATGGAAATTAACATTACAGGTAATGAAATAAGAGGCAACAGGGGGTTTTATGCATGTTGATAGCCTTAAACTGATCCTACATCCTAAGACTATCATGTTCCAAAAAATGAGACATGACAATAAGGTTTATAATTATCTTTTAATAATTCTGAAAAATAAAATTCTAAATTATTTTGTATATCATATATTGAAAACCATTGAAAGAAAGAAATATTTACTCTATTAAAATTCATAAAATTATAATATTCAATTCTTATATTATCTCGTTGTTAACTATCATAATTTTTAAAAAACCAAATTCTTTTTTCATTATTATGAGGTTATAAAAATTCTTTTCTAATACTTTTTTTATCTATAGAAAATTCAAAAGTAATAGTATTTAATTGAAAATAATTTTCCATTTGTGATCTAGTTGGAGATAAAGGTGGAGAAGAATTTTGTTTAACTTCTTGATAAATAGGTTGAAGAATTGTATTAGTAAGATTAACTTCTTGTAATTGAATATTATTAGTTAAAGGAGTTTTTGGAATAAAAGTAGCAGACTTAGAAATATAAGGTCTAATGTAATAACCTTAAACGAAAATTTAAAACGATTAAAACGTAGTTACGAGAAGCGAGTACCAGTAGGCGATTTTTCATAAATTTCAGAAAGTATATTGTTTAGAATTAATTACAGATAACCTAAGTTGGGTAGTTTAGCAGCTTGGAAAAAATAATTAGGGGATTTAAGGGAATTAGAAAGAGCATTAATTAATTAAATCAATTAAAAGACTTAAAAGGAAAACTTAGAAAACCTAGGTTTGAACACCCTTCGGTTTTCGATTTTTAATAAATTTTAAAGCAATCTTTTGTCCAATTTTTCTTTACACACATAAAATTTGATGAATAATTGATGAGTTAAAAATAGAATTGAGTGAAATTTATAAAACTTAAATGCTTAAATAGAGAAGTAAAAGAGATAGAAGAATAAAAAGAGGAAAATAATAATTTTATAAATTTTAATAATTAATAAAAAAATGGTTATTGGGAGTATGGTGGTAGAGCAAGTGGGAGGCTCTCCACCAAAATTTATTTACTTAATTTCATCTAAAATAACTTAGACACAAATTTAGGCTAGATTAATTTTCATTTCATTTTTCTTCAAATTTTATTTTCCTAAATTTGAATTGGTTATTAATTATTATAATAAATATAATTAAAGAAAATTATCACCATGTTCTTCTTCCTCTTCCCTTGGCTGAAAATTCTATCATAAAATTTTCCAAAATTTTGCTTCACCTCACTCACTCAAACCACTCCCCATCTTCATTAATCTTCATACCTCTATCTCCAAAGCTCATTTTCTTCATCAAATTTGTAGACAGTTAAAAGAAATTCTTTAAAGGGCTTCAAGAGGTACAATCTTTAACAAGCTCTATAATTTGATTTAATGAGTTTTAATGTTAATTTAGAGGTTAATTAGTAAAAGAAAATAAGATTAGAAGTAAATCCTTGAAAATTTTAAATTTCCTATGACTTGATAGAATTTTAGGGCTGAGTTTTTGTGCCTTTATATTTAGAATTTGAAGATTATTATAACATTAAAATTGTAGATTTACATGTCTAAATTATTTTTCTTTGAGAAAGTCTTGTAAAATTATTTATGTATTAAGAGATATAGATCACTAAGTAAGGCTGACTGGGGATAGAGTTTGTGCTGAGAGACTCTACTGAGCTTTGTAATTTTGAAGACCTTAAATTCTGATTCAGGAGAAACTCAAAACTTGAGAAATATTTCTCTATCTCTTAGCTAAAATTTCATGCAAATATAACATCATTTTAATATCTATATAATGAGTTACAAGTGAAAAAGTAGAGGTTGCTCACATAGGAATTGCAGGGTAGATTGTAGGATATCTAACTTAGAAATTCCACTATAAATTATATAGAGCTTAGAAAAATCTGATTTTTGAATATATTAGAGTTTGAGATATTTAGTTTAAGTAAGAAAAATATTTAAAGTAATTGGATAAGTATAGAGGGAGATATGACTAAGAGAATCAAGGCTGCCAGTAGGATGAAAGTCGAAATTAACCCTAAGATTTGAGAATTTTAGGGAAATTAATTAATTAGAGTTTTAATTAATGTAAGTTCTTATTAAATTGACACTAAATTATATTTAATTGTATATGTATCATCTAAAGGGGACGACAAAGAGGTTTATGATCATCTCTTTTGTCTTTGTTGAGTAAAGAAGGAAAATCAAATTTTGGATTTTTGCTTATAGAGGTGAGTAATATACATATTATTTTACTTGACATTGTATTCAAACCAAGTTATTGAAATTGCTTTAAAATTTTCATTGTTGGCGGAAAACATCAATTGTATTATCTATGATTATTTTATTGTCTTTTAAAAGTCCAAATGATACCTTTTGATTGAATGTGCGTGATTAATCAAATACTTTATTAATTGAAAACCTCGAAAGTGCTTAAGTTATTCTTTAACATTAGTAAAATGACAGAAGTTTAATGACATTATGCACAATGGTTTAATGATCCTAGTTACGAGGGGGTTAAGGTCCTAGCCATGCGGTTTGATCAACTGTATGAGTAAATTGCATGCTATTAAATGATAAATAATGATTCTGTCATTTTTATGATAATATGATACGATATGTATCTTTAATGCCATTGTGAAGATATTAATAACTGAATCTATATGTTGAATGACCCTTATTATTATTATTATTATTATTATTATTAGTGTATATTTTATCTATATATTCATGTTATCATTATCTTCCTTGTGAGCTGTGAATACTAATATGGCAATACTCCTAGAGGGGGGTGAATAGATGTTTAAAAAATCTTGAAGAAAATACACAACTAAAATACAATAGGTAAATTAATTTCAAATAGTTGTGAGGCCTCGCCCGAGCACTGCGTCCGGGCCCACTTTAAAAAATGAGATGGGGTCGAAATGCTCATTTGGGACAATTTCTCACGGAGGAGACAACCTTAGCGCCTTTTATTTGAAAATGATTTTTATGTTTTAAAGTTGCCACCTTAAGTTATTTTTTATTGGGAAAATTTAAAGTAAAAACTCATTTTGACTCCAATTTTATCCTAAAGGAAAAAGTGCACTAGTCTTTGAAACCAAAGAGGATTCGGGGACTAGGTTTTCGGTTGAACTTGGCTTTTAATTTTAACCTTGATTTAAAATGATTTTCATGAGCAATTAAAGAATGACACATAAGATGCATGAGCAAGTAAATAAATGGATGAACAATTGAAATGTAATCAATCAAGTAAAACAATTAAAAGAAAGTGATAAAAGAGTAAATTATTACACCTCAAAATCTCAAAATAGGAGATATCAACTCTAGCCCTTATGGGTTATAGGTTGATCACACATTCCCCAAAGAATACATTCAACAAATAGAATAAAGCAAATAATCAAAGAAAAAGATATGTTTTTTTTATCTTTTTTGGATTTGAAGCTTTTATACAGCTTGCCTGTATATCCCATCGAATGGAAATCAAAACCCACGCAGTTCTTCCTTCTCGAGAAGGAGGGTTGATTTTATGCCTTATTTATCATGTTTTGATTCTTTATTTTGATGCTCTACCAAAGTAAAGAAGATGAGTTAGGAGACGATACCTTTGCCCTAGCTTTTAGGGATGTTGGCGGACGGAGTGCTCTTCCGGATCGGAGTTCCACCTTGGATCGGATGATGCCCGAGGAAATGGGTCGAAGTGCCTTCTTAGCTCTTAAGAAAACAAGCCGGCAGAGGGACCTTGCTTAGAAAAAATATAACTTTGAGGCTCAACACGCCCCTAGTAGCAACTCTTTAAATTCAAAGAGAGCTAAAAAGAAAAAAATATGACTTAGAGAGAAAAAAAAATGAAATCAAATAGACTAAATGATTTCTTGTCTTCTTTTTCTTGTCTTTTATTACTTTTGTGTCTTCTTGTGTGTTTCTGTATGTCCTTGTGTCTTAGAAGGTTGGGGGAGGCTCTCTATTTATAATAGGAGCTTGGGGGGGGGGGGTCGAATCCCATCATTTTTCAATATGGGATTCAGAAGAAAACAGGTCAAAACATCACTGCCATCGGCAAGAGGCACCGTTACCGCCGGAAGGGGGTGGCGGCGCCGGAAGGGGGTGGCGGCGCCGCCTGGAGGCCTTGGCTGCACAGGGTATGAAGGAGGGCGGCAGCAGTGGCAAGGAGCCATGCTGTCTCCCTTGGACATGGCAGTTGCCACCCGCCGCCACCCCCTTCTGGCGGCAATGTTATGCCTAGAGGGTGGCAGCTCTGGTCCAACTTCATCCAAAGGCCATTCTGAGTTCGTCCAAGCACGTTGAGATAATAAAAGAGAAAGGTTAAGAGAGCTCAACCAATTTATAGTGATTCGGAGCCAAATTCTTTCTCCTACGTCCACTTCTCTCAATATCAACCCGATATTGAGATTCCACTAAAGCCGGGTATACTACCCAAATCAAATACAATAGATTTTTAGGGATTTCACCCTATACACACGGAGTTACAACTTAGATTTTTATTCTCAATAACAGAGATAGAGATTTCTAAGTATCTCTAAACTTATACAAGGCTATTTAAATGATAAATAATAAAGTATGAATAGCTAAGACTAGCAAAAGTTAGTAAGAACTCTAAGAATAAAGAAGTAAAGCTCAAAGAGTTCAAAAGATTTGAAAACAAAGTATGAACTACAACAATTTGATTTCTCTTAAGATATGTGCTTCTCTTGTGATTTGAACTATAAATCTTCATGTATTTATAGTCTTCAATGAATGGTGATTAAATATGATCGTTCTAGTTGCATTTAATGCAAGATTTGCCTCCAAATCTTTTTTCAACGGCTATATTTAAAACAGATCAGTCTTGATGTTAACAGGCAACTACTGATTCACGAGCATGACAAGTATTCACAATCGTGAAGATGAATCTTCAAGGGCTTAAGACAAATTTCACGGCTTTGAAAACTTATGCGCCATTTTCAAATTTCAAATCATTCTCATGCATGAAAAATAATCACTAACGTGAAAGTCATTCACGGGTGTGAGTAATTTTTCATGGTTTTGAAAATCTTTCTATGTCTTTGAGCCAAAATTCATTCTTAAATTAATCACGGGCATGAAAATTTTTCACATGAGTGAAGAAAAGTTCACAGGCTTGAAGATTTTTTCTGAGTAAATTTTATATTTTGACTTGATTACGTTCACGGGCATTAAATATATTTACGGGCGTGAATCCTTGTTTTGAAATAAACACTTAAACACAAGTTAAAGAATCATTTGTAATTCAAATAAATTATGTAATTAACACTTTATTTTGGTTTAAATTACATCATCAAATTCATTATAGAGACAACAATCTTCCCCTTTTTTATGATGACAAAACAATGTGTTGCAAATATAAATAAGTCAAATAAATACTCCTCCTAAGTTAAAACTCCCATTTAATTTAGTTAAACATGTTCAACATTCAACTTTTCTGTTTAGCATTCAATATTTCTCCTCCCTTTTTGTCAATAATAAAAAAGGTTATCTTCAGATTAACACAATATAATAACTCACTGAATCATTCAATATAAGAAGCTGGAATTTCATAAACAAGGTAGTATTGCACAAACATCAAAATGAGACATGTGCTAATACTATGAACATAAACGTGATAAAATATGACCACATAAACAAAAGTTCAGTAAAAAGAACAACTAGGATGGACGAACGGAAGAGTCATCGAGTGGAGGGTCACTTCCAAGTGATAAAGCACTAGGAAGACTATCCACGGACTTCTTCAACGCTTCTTGATTTGCTTCAAGTCGATCTAGCCGAGAAGAGACTTTGGTCTCCAAAAAGTCAAATCTAGTGTTGAGCCTAGCCAAATACTCCAACATTTAGTTCTGAAAAGACTCTGCTGAACTAGATGGTTGAGAGCTGGATTAAGGTGCTAAAGAAGGAGGATTGCAAGAACATTTTTGAGATGGTTCATTAAACATTGTAGCTAGCTCTGCATAAAACTCTTCATCCTCCTGATCATCTCCATCATCGGTGGTTAAAACCCATCCATCACCAATCTTTTTTGCAATTCCCATATCGCGAAAGGTTGATATATCTAGATAATCCTTGGGAGTGATAGGAACTTTGAATTCTGGATTATGAGCAATACCAAAGTGATTGGCAATCTAAGTCACATACATCCCAAAAAGTAGTTTGCCTTTAACTTTTGAGCTCATATCTTTGAACGCATCCACAAACCACCTAGCAATATCCACATCGATTCCTTTTTGCAAACAATATAAAAGAAATAGCTCCTTGCGACTTACAACGCCATTGTTGTCTCCTCTAGCAAAAATCGAGTAAGTGAGGAACCAATGTACAATTCGAAGAGCAAGGTCATGAATCTTAGATGCTTTTACAATCCGAACATCAAACCGAGAAATGCTAGTCAATGTTTCCCAAACCGGGGAAGGATCCCAATGGTCTGAAATTTGGCATACCCCACTAGACTTAAGCTTAAACAAATCACCAAGAGCATCAGAAGTGAGAGAGTGATTGGTTTTGCCTAGCCTAAATGTCATGTCACCAGTAGGACTCACAAGCACAGTTGTGAAAAATTCATACACCAGCTATAAATATAAGTCGGATGAGTAATAAGCAAAATGTCTATCACCGAATAAATCTACGCAATACTTAGTGACAAAATCATTCAATCCAAACATTCTCAAATCATTAAAGTTTATGCTTCGACCACTTACCTGGTTACCTCGCTATCTAAAAATAGAGAATCTATCACTGTGATGCTGAGAGGTAAACGAAAGACCGAAGGAAAACTTTTTCGGTTCTTCCCACACTTGAGATGCTTCACCCAAATTCGGACCCTTTCCTCTTCCTTTAGATCCCACATTCTTGGTTTTTACCATTGTTTTAGGGTTTTAAAGAGACAAGGATGACTGTTTATAGGAAGATAATGTAAAAGGAGGTGAAAATTGAGAGAGAAAACCTTAACAAGAATTTGGGAATCTGAAATTTGAGAGAAAATTGAAAGAGAGAGAGAGATTTTAAAAAATGAACTGAAAAGACGAGGGTGCGTCTTTTTAAATACCCGTATCTTTACAGGCGTGAAGACCGTTCACGACCATGAAACATAGGCCCATTTTTTAAAAAAGATATAGAATGATTTTTCACGGGCGTTAAAAATTTTTAATGAGCATGAAAAATTATAATGGGCATTAAATAGATTAATGGGAGTGAAAAGTAGGATTGAGGCAATTTTTGAGCTTTGAACTATGCTTTCATATGCACATGATTATAATTCATACATTTTGATAATAAATTCATGTAAACTGAAGTTAAAGTGATGGGAATTTATAAAATTCTCTCACTTAGGTCTCAATTTGTCATAGAAACACATAAATTTTCATAAATGCTTAAAAATCATGCAATATCATCACAAATCATTATAATCAATTATATCTAATTAAGAGTAAGCCAAGAGTCATACCTGAGAGGTATCAATCATACCTAATTCCCTTCTTATGAAATAGAATGCTTCTTTGTCCAAGGGTTTTGTGAAGATATCGGCAAGTTGTTTCTTACTATCCACATATTCAAAATTAATATGCCCTTCGCCTATATGATCCTTAAGAAAATGATGCCTTATATCTATATGCTTAGTGCATGAATGATGAATTGGATTTTTTGAAAGATTTATGGCACTGGTGTTGTCACATTTTATAAGAATGCAATTAAATGAATGTCCAAAATCTTCTAGTTGAGTTCTCATCCATAGAAGTTGAGTGCAACAACTTACGGCTGCTACATACTCCGCTTCCATGGTTGATAGTGTAACTGAATTTTGCTTTTTTTTTAAAACCATGATACTAGCATATTTCCTAAAAATTGAGAAGTGCCACTTATGCTTTTTCTATCTATTCTACAACCATCATAATCTGCATCGGAGTATCCATATACATCAAATGAAGACCCTTTTGGATACCACAAACTTAAATTTGGTGTATCCATATGGTATCTCATAATTCTTTTTTACTCTGGCGATATGTGATTCCTTAAGATTAGATTGAAAATGTGTACACATGCAAACACTAAATAGAATGTCTGGTCTAGATGCGATCAAGTAAAGTAATGATCCTATCATGCTTCTATAAAGTTTAGAATCAACACTTTTACCTTTATCATCAATCTCCATCTTAATTGAGGCACTCATAGGAGTAGGTTGAGGTTTGGTATTGTCCATGCCAAATATGTTTAGTAACTCCTTGGTGTACTTAGATTGTTTGATCAATGTGCCATGCTCTTGTTGCTTAATTTGTAAACCCAATAAGAAGTTGAGTTCTCCCATGATACATATTTTGAATTCACATTGCATAGACTTAGAAAAGTTCTTGCAAAGCCTTTCATTAATAGCACCAAAAATGATATCATCAATATATATTTGAACAATTAAAATGTTTTGCTTCTTATGCTTAATAAAAAGAGTTGTATCGACTTTTTCCTTAGAAAAACCATTTTCAAGGAGAAAATTATTGAACCTCTCATATCAAGCTCTTGGAGCTTGTTTTAAACCATACAATGCTTTAGATAATTTAAAAACATGGTTTGGAAATTTTTCATGCTCAAAAGTAGGAGGTTGTTCAACATATACTTCCTCTTAAATAAAACCATTTAAAAATACACTTTTAATATCCATTTGAAATAATTTAAAATTTTTGTATAAGTAGCATTCTAATTGCTTCTAATCTAGCTATGGGAGCATAAGTTTCATCGAAGTCAATACCTTCCTTTTGAGAGTATCCTTGAGCAACTAATCTTACTTTATTTCTTACCATTATTCCAGATTCGTCTAATTTGTTGCGATATACCCATTTTGTACCAATCACCGAATGGTCTTGAGGTCTAGGAACTAATGACCAAACCTTACTTCTTTCGAGTTGATTTAGCTCTTCTTGCATGGCTATTATCCATTAATCATCTTCAAGTGCATCATTGATGTTCTTTGGCTCAACTTGTGAGAGGAATACGACATACTCACAAGTGTTGTGGACTTTTGACCTTGTCCTTACTCCTTGATGTGGATCACCAATAATTTGTGAGTCCTTAAACTCATTTCTCACTCTTGGATGATGTGGTTCTTTGTGTTGATATGTGGACTCAATTAAGTCAATTTCTTCATTTTCTTTTGAGTCCTTGCTAAAATCCATGCTATGCTCATCATGTTTCTCTAAGGATAAGTCTTCCATCATTTCTTGTATGCTTTTGCCTTTATTATTCCTGTCAACATCCTTAGAAGGAAACTCATCAAACATAACATGTACATATTCTTCAACTAAAAGAGTTCTTTGTTGAAGACCCGATAGGCTTTAGAATGCATAGAATATCCAAGAAATATAGCTTCATCTGATTTGGCATCGAATTTTCCTAAGTTATCCTTGTCATTATTCAAAACAAAGCATTTACATCCAAATGAATGAAAATATGCAACATTAGGCTTTCTTCCTTTCCATAACTCATATGAGGTCTTTTTAAGGATTATCCCAATCATAGCTCTATTTAAAATGTAGCAAGAAGTGCTAACAGCTTCAGCCCAAAAGTATTTAGGCAAGTTGTTTTCACAAAGCATTGTTCTTGCAATTTCAACTAAAGACCTATTCTTCCTTTCAACAACACCATTATGAGATATGTCATGCTCTTTAAAATAGTTTTCAAAATCTAAATTTTCAAACTCTTTTCTATGATCACTCCTAATACTAGAAATAACATATCATTTTTTAGTTTGTAAAGATTTTAAAAGAGGGATTAAAGTATGAAATGCATCATGTTTATGAGCAAGAAAAAGCACCCAAGTGAATCTAGAATAGTCATCAACACAAACAAGACAATAATGCTTTCTACCAAGGCTTGCAGTTCTATTTGGACCAAAAAGATCAATGTGCAAAAGTTGTAAAGGTCTAGAAGTTGAAACAACATTTTTTGGTTTAAAATAACTTCTAGAGTGTTTACCTTTAACACATGCATCACAAAAACTTTCCCTTTTGAAAATTAATTTAGGCAAACCTTTGACTAAGTCTCTTTTAGAAAGTTTTGAAATTACATCCATGCTAGCATGTCTAAGTCTTCTATGCCATAAGGATGTGTCTTCATTTTTAGTTGTAAATAAACAATGATTTACTTGAGATGCATTTTTTAGGTCCATATAATAGACATTGCCTTGGCGATAACCCGTGAAAGCTATCTTATTTGATTTGATGTCTACTACTTTACATGCAAGAGATTCAAAGATAACTTTATATCCTATATCACATAATTAACTAATGCTAAGAAGATTATGTTTCAAATTATCAATAAATAAAACTTTAGATAGAGATACATCACTGTTACCGATAGAGCCAATACCGATGATTTTGCCTTTCGAGTTGTCACCAAAACTGACATTTCCACTTTTGAAGTTAAGTTCCTTGAATTTTGATTTGTCTCCGGTCATGTGTCATGAGTAGCCACTATCCATGATCCATTTGTCTTTCTTGAATACTTGCACCTACAACACAATGTATGATTTATCCTTTCTTTGGTGAACAAATCCCTTTGGGTCGATACATGTTAGCAGATTTAATAATCCTTACATCCTTATCAATTTGGATTGATCCTTTTGGAATGCATACATTCTTGATAGAGTAAGGTTTCCTATATTTAATAGGACATCTTTGTGTAATGTGGCCAAAATATTTGCAATAAGTACACTTGACCATCCTTTTAGGATCTAACACTTTCTTTTCAAAGAAGGTGTTTACCTTCTTGACTTTAAGATTAGCGTTGTATCCTAATCCAGCCTTATCATAAAATGCCCTTTATGAGTTAATGATGTTTTCAATAGTCTTGCTCTCAAGTGTGAACTTGTTTAAAAGTTCATTAGAGTCTTTTAATTCTCTCTTGATTTTCTCATTCTCACTTAAGAGTTTTGAAAATCATTTTGTAAATTGATGATTTGAGTTGAGAGTTCTTCTACCTTCTCAACAACAACTTTATCATTAGTTTTCTCATGTTCAATAGTCAATTTATATAAGTTTTTCTTCAAAACTTTGTTTTTTTAAGAAATTAGCAAAATATCTTTCATAAGTTCATCAAAAGCAATTTTAACTCATAAAAAGTAAAAGATTCAGGGCTTACCTCAAAGAGTTCTTCATCTTTAATTGTTTCATCTTCCATAGCCATGAAACACAAGTTAAACTTTTCTTCTTCTTCTTCTTCTTCGATTGACTCTTAATCGCTTGATGTATCACTTCCACTCCAAGCTGTATATGCTTTATTTTTCTTTTTGAATTTCATTGACCCTTTTTTCCCTCTTCTTTTGTTCTTGAGGTTTGGATAATCGGTTTTGATGTGCCCTGGTTTTTTACATTCAAACCAAATTATTTCTCCTTTGTTGTCTTCTCCTTTCTTGATTCTTTCTTTGAAGCGTCTCCTCTTGAATCTATTCTTGGAAATAAATTTTCCAAATTTTCTTGTTAACATTGCAATGTCTTTATCTTCTCCACTAGAAGTGTCTTCACTCTTCTCTAGTATTGATTTTAAGGCAATTCCTTTCTTTTTCTTTGTTGGCTTATCTTCTTCTTCTCTTGAGGCTTCTCTATTTTGAAGCTTTAATTCAAAAGTCATAAGATTGCCAACCAAGTCTTCAAGAGTCAAAGAATTCACATTCTTTGATTTTTCAATTGCATCTACCTTGGAATCGAACCTTGCTGGTAAAGACCTCAAAAGCTTGGTAATCAATTCCTTTTGAGTGAAAGCTTTATCTAGTCCCTTCAAGTCATTCATAATAGTTGTGAATCTTTTGTACATTTCAGCAATCTTCTCATCATTCTTCATTTTGAAATTTTTGAATTTGATGAGAAACATGTTAACTTTTGTATCCTTGACTTGATTAGTCTCTTTATGAGTGACTTTAAGTACACTCCAGATTTCTCTTACTATTTCACAAGCTGATACTCTATTAAATTCCATAGCATCAAATGCACAGAATAATAGATCTATGGCCTTGTCATTGTAAGCCATTTTTCTCTTGTCTTCACCTATATGTTCTGCTGGACTCTTTGGAGTGACTGAATCATCTCTCATTGGGATGAAAGGTCCATTTTCAATAGCTTCCCAAAGTTCATGTCCTTTGGATTGAATGTGGATTCTCATCCTTACCTTCCATAGATTGTAGTTCACTCCTTTGAACAAAGGTGGTCCGGTGTTGCATTGTCTTTCCTCAAATATTGTGTTGGCTGATATAGAAACAATATCGTAAGCTCTAAAAATCATTTAATTTTATATAAACTATAGCACAAGCTCTGATACCAATTGTGAATTCTAATATGGTAATACTCCTAGAGGGAGGTGAATAAGAGTTTAAAATTCTTAAAGAAAACACAACTAAAATGCAATAGGTAAATTAATTTCAAATAGCAAGAGATAATAAAGGAGAAAGGTTAAGAGATCTCAACCAATTTATAGTAGTTCGGAGCCAAATTCCTTTTTCTACGTCCACTTCTCTCAATATCAACCCGATATTGACGTTTCACTAGAGCCAGGTGCACTACACAAATCAAATATAATAGATTTTCAAGGATTTCACCCTGTATTGTCATGACCCGATTTTCCAGACCGCGACGGTCCTAGGGCACGGGAAATGTCAATGGCGACCGGCACCCGTAGAACCCAGTACCATTACACTGTCTATCAACCTTAAAATATTATTCATTTATTATAATTACCATCCATTATATTATCCTGTTATTTATTCTGTTAACCTGTTAATTATTCTGTCACCATTCTGCAATTGGCTATCACAAGCATATATCATACATCATGCATCATATATAATCAATATTTTCCATCAATGCCATATATAAACAATGTTCATATCCTAGCTATCCAATACATACCCATGGAGCAGTTAGATCATGAACACCAAAATAATATAAATACAGTAATCCAAAATAGATATATACATCAGAAAATCCATAGCAGGAATCCACAGAGAAACAGATGACTGGATCCTGCAACGTACTCCTCTCCTGAAAGGGGTAAACAAACAAAAAGGTGAGTATGGATGATACTCAGTGAATTTACATGCATCACAATAAATAATAGACATAAATAGGCAATGGTATATATCCAATGAAATACAGTAGACAGTAGGAATATCAAGGTACAGTAAAGCTCAAGAAATAACAAATATGCTTGGTTACATATGGAAAGACAGATAATGGGATGTACTGAATGAAAAGAAATCATACAGTCTCCAAACAATCAGTATCACTGGACCATGTGGGTCACCAGTATCATATAAGCATAAGGCTGATCAGGCCCTATGGCCAGGACCATAACCCCTCCTAGCTAGGGTTCAATACTACAATGTGCACAAGGTCGACAGTATTTCCCCATTACCCTGTCGAATCAGTAGTTCTGCTAAACCACATCAGGGTCAATAACGAGGGATAGTATAAGCAACAATGGCATACGGATATCAGTCAATCAAATAACAGTCAGTTTGGTATCAATCAATATAGTATGCAATAAGCTCATTGGCAATATCATATATATTATACAATCAATAATCATAAGGTTGGCAACAAGGAAAGGCAAGAAACAAACAACGAATCGGTGGCCAAAATTGGTAGGTCAATTGGCATACCAATGTCGCTGACAACAATTGTTGAATTTGTGCCCTAAAGACCAATCATTAGATGATTGTTTTTGGTACATTTTATATCATGATTTATATATTTATGGCTTTCATTATTATGATTATTTGAATAACTACATAATATAATAATTATTATAATAATGTCCCTAGAATAAGATATTCTAAAATCATCTCTAGTCAAGTATTATTGTGAAATGGGATATCAATAATACGTCGAGACTTGTACGTGTAGTGACTTATGAAAATGGTCATGGATATGAGATATCAAGTCAACACATATGTACGTGTTGGAGAACTATGTACTAGATTGACCCACCATGAGAATACTATATGGATTGTTGTATGAGTGTCATAAGTATTTCTTATAGTGATAATAATAGTATGATCCTTTGACTTGAGATCATCAAAGATCCCAACATAAGGAGTTGTATATCTTGATACTGTTAAATGTCTTTCGTAACAGGATACACTATAAAAATAGTAATTGGATATGCCACAAATTATGTAGAGGGATATTGAGTGATCAAGATAGGATTTGTCTCTCCTATACAACAGGAGTGATGTCTTTGGTCCCTTTGATTGAGTGAGACCTAAAATGCATGGCCATGCTCAAATGAGTCAATATGCGATATTGATGTCATTTGATTTAGGAGTCTACTCAGGTATCAAAAATATAAAGATTGAACTATGCGAGTATGACATATTCCATGACTCGTGTTCAATTAAGACATCTAAGACAAAAGGATTTAATTACTTGGTAATTTTATCACAAGAAAGGTTATGTCGAGTCATTGACATTCTCGTGACTTAGGTAGCTTTGATGTGTTGCTAGACACCGCTCACTGCTTGTGACATAAAATATGATTTTATGTCACTACTAATGTTATGGGAACCTATAGGGTCACACATTTAGATCGAATCGATGATAGGAATTTTAATTCATGAAATGGATTAAAAAATTAAGCATTGGGCTAAATGGTTTAGCTAAGAACTAATATAGGCCCAAAATTCGAGCCCAAGTTAGATAGGGCGAATTAGGGTTTTAATAGTTGACCTAATGCTAGGGTTAAATGCCTATAAATATATATGTGATGTTAATTTAGGGCAACACACATTTTTCTGCCATTTTCAAAAAAGAAGAAGTGAACCCTAATCCTTATTCTCTTAGACGTATCTAGCAAAAGGTCTCAAAGATATTCTTCTTGTTCATGAGACGAACCAAAGGAGAGACGATCCATTCGTGTGGATACCATAAAGGCAAAAGGAAAAAAAGCTTCTGCTCTTGACTCAGAATCGTCCTTTTGTAGTCGAATCATCAAACAAAGCTATAAACCTTAACCTTCTGATCTGGATCTTCATATGGATCCTGGAGGAAATCGGAATAAATTTTCCTATTCTGCTGCCTTTTCTAATTTCGATTTCCTACAGTGGTATCAGAGCCGCTTATGTTAGATCTAAATCAGATTATATGTGATAACATGTTTTGTGTTTATATTTGTTATGATTGTATTCGATACATGTTAGGGTTACTTCTATGTATTCAATATGTGATGCTTGAATCTGTCTCTGCATATATGATATGTAGTTCTTGTTTAATGTGATTAAACTATTGTAAATATATGACATATGTTGTATGGCATAAACGAATCTGTTACAAAAATTGAAATAACATATTTGATATGTTTTATGATTACTGTGTAAGAAATTGATTCTGAATATATGAGATATATTCTGCATGATAAACGAATCAATGTGATTATAATCATTTTCAATCTACTTCATGTAATGTTGCAATAATCAGTTTCGAAACCAAAGAAAAAATCAGTTTCAAAACAAAAGAAAAACCGATTACAAATATATGAGATTTATTATGCTTGAAAATCATTTTCAAATCTTCTTATGTGATGTTGCATAAATCATTTTCTAGGATTTTCGAGCTTCACAGAATTATGAATTCTAAAAAAATTTCAGGGGCGCTGCCCCCTTGATCCCCCGCCTGCTAACCGGCTAACGGGACTGCCATGTGCGCCCGCCCTATAATTCGTTGGTGTCATTTAAGAAACCCTAAAATATGTTATTATGTATTTTATTACTATAATTTTATGCATAAAATTGAAAAATGCTATGCATGATATAATATATGCTTATTGTGAATTTTGAAGCATGGTGCATAGTTATAGCCCTTAAACAATGTGATTGGATATATATTTTATACATGCTTGTAATTTTAAATATGACCTGTGAGTCATGCCTTTCTCTACTTCTGCTTGTACCTTCTTTTCTCATCTATCTCCCCTCGAATGTAACTCGAGGTTTCTTGATAAATAATGTAATAGTTATAAATAGGATACAGTTTATGTCACGACCTATCTCAGAAGTCGTGACGGTCCTAGGGTACGAGTGATGCATAAGCGACAAGTACCACGTAGAACCCAATAGACTATCTATATGGCATGCAACAAACAAATACAACTCAAATAATCATAAAAATGCTAAGAAAAATTCGACAGCATCTCCTCTAAAATAAGACTATGCCTAGAAATCAAACACAGCAAACAACACTTCAAATATCATTCCCCACAATCAATCTCAACTACAGATCCCTCTAGATCTCCATCAATAACTCAAAATCAATATAAATAACATACATCTAAAACATAAAAAATAAATCAAACATCAATTATAATCAAAATTATATATATATATATATATATATATATATA
>CANXYC012404482.1:0-31874 GCA_948193065.1 Aleurites moluccanus | reverse complement strand
AGAGGTGAGAATTTAATCTCAGTGAGTAATACACATATTATCTTACTTGTGAGACTAGGTGAGGAATCTCTCACAAGGAAGATAATGGTAGCATAATTAATAATAATGGGATCATTAATCAAATAAAAGATTCATAAAATTCAGGTCATTTAATATTTAGGTTTGGTTTCACATTGGCATTAAGATACATAACATATCATATCATCATAAAATGACAGAATCATTATTGATCATTTAAGTAGAGGCTACAATCTGGTACCATGCTATTTACTCATACGGTTGATCAGAACGCATGGCTAGGACCTTAACTTCCTCCTAGCTAGGATCATTAAACCATTGTGCACAATGTCATTAAAACTTTTATCATTTCATTAATACTATACATATAGTGCTTAATCATTAGGTATCAAAGAATTATTTAAGTACTTTCAAGGTGTCAATTAACAAGACATTTGGCTAATCATGCAAATTCAATTAAAAGGTGTTCATTTGGATTCATAGAAAGTATAGAAATAATCATGGACCATTCAATTAGGGATTTTGATAAACAATAGAATTTCATGGCAATTTCAACAATTAGATTTTTAAGGCAATGTCAAGTAAAATAGTATGTATATTGCTCACCTCTTAAAGCCAAAATCCAAAATCAACCTTCCTTCTTTATTTAGTGAAGATAAAAGAGGTGGTCATGAACTTCTTTGTCACCTTTTTTAGATGCTACACATACAATTAAATATAATTTAGCATCAATTGATATGAATTTATAGTAATCGACACTCTAATTAACTAATTTTCCCAAATTCCCAAATTTCAGGGTTAATTTCACTATTCATCCTACTGGCAGCCCTGGCTATCTTAGCCACATCTCCCTCTATAATTATCCAATTACTTCAATTTTTTTCTTAATTAAATTAAACATCTTGGGCTTCAACAAAAATTTCAGATTTTTCTAATCACTATATGAATTATGGGAGAATTTTAAACTCAGTCATGAATTTTGTTTCCGTTCTACAAATTTCTACCCGGTAGCCTCTAGTTTTTTACTTGTATCTCATTATATACATATCCAAATGGTGATATGTTTGTACGAAATTTTAACTAAGACATAGGAGCACATTTTTTATGTTTTGAGTTTTATATGATTTTGCATTTAAGGCTTTCAAAAACTTAAAACACAATAGGATTACTTTGACTAAATCTTAACCTAAGTCAGTAATACTCAGTCTTTCATAACTCATAATACAGAAGGAATCTGATAAAACTTCCTTAAAGGAAAATAATCTACATATACATATCTACAGCTTTTGAGTTTTGAGTATTTCCAATTTCCAATCTTAAAAGCACAAAATTTCAACCACAAAATCCTTCTCAAAGCTTTATTCCTAATTTCACTTTCT
The DNA here is from genome assembly GCA_948193065.1 of Aleurites moluccanus. Taxonomy (NCBI): domain Eukaryota; kingdom Viridiplantae; phylum Streptophyta; class Magnoliopsida; order Malpighiales; family Euphorbiaceae; genus Aleurites; species Aleurites moluccanus. The sequence goes on along the minus strand of CANXYC012404482.1, from coordinate 30,477 downwards.
TCTTCTAATTAAACATCTAATCTACCATAAAAATTCATTAAATCAAATTATAAAACTAATTTAAGATTTTACCTCTTGAAACTCTTTGGAGAATTTCCTTAACTATCTACCAATTTTGATAAAGAAGAGAGCTTTAAAGGTGATGATGTGAAGATTAGAAAAAGTTGAAGAGTGATTTGAGTTGTGTATGGTGAAATAAAATTTTGGAGAAGTAGAGCAAAGGAATTTCGGCCAAGTTATGGAGAGGTTAGAAGATGATAACTTTCTTCAATTATATTTATTATAATCTAAAACCAATAAAAATTTAGATAAAGAAAAATAAAGAAATTTAAGAAGAGAATGAACTTAGACTTAGTTATGTCTAAGTTAATTTTAGATGATATAATTTAAATTATTTTTGGTAGTAGTGGCACCACATGGCCAACCACCTTGCACCTTTAATCATTTCTTCTTCTTTTTTTTTTTTTTTTTTTTAATTATTGATCAAACTTTTGACCCAACGTCCCAAAATTTGTAAAATTGTTATTTTCTTCTTCTATCTATTTCACTTCTTTAATTAAGCAATTACATTTTATTATTTTCATCCCATTCTATTTTTTAATTTATCCATTATTCATTAAATTTTAGGTGTGTGAAGAAAAATCAACTAAAAGAACACTTTAAAATTTCTTAAAAAAAAAAAATAAACACCGAAAGATATTCAATCCAAAAATTTTCTTTTGAGTCTTTTAATTGATTTAATTAATTAGTACTATTTCTAATTCCATTTAATCTCCCAATTATTTTTTTCATATTGTCATACTGCCCAATTTAAGTTATCTATAATTAATTCTAAATAATACATTTTCTAGAATTTATGAAAAATCGCCTACCAATGTTCATTTCTCGTAACTACGCTTAAATCGTTTTAAATTTTGGTTAGGGTTATTACATTCTACCTCCCTTTAGAAAAATTCATCCTCAAATTTTAAATTACTAACCTTAGCATTGAAACAGTTGTGGATACTTTCGTCGTATATCGGCTTCACTTTCTCACATGCACTCCTCAATACTATTGTCACACCCCAACTCCAATGGTGCAACGGTCCTAGGGCAAGGGTAGGTTTAAGGCCACCATAAACCCGTAGAACCCTCATATCCTGGATCTCATACACATTTCATATTTATATCATATATATATAATTATCCTTAAAACATTCATTTCAAAGATTTAGGTAATCACCATTCATACACATATGTGTTTATCATTAAGGAATTTCCTCTTGTTCCTTATCGATTAAAAGACACTTCCTTCATCACTAAGGAACAAGGGTAACCCAATTATAACAGTTTAGACATCAAAATATTATCATCCTCAACATCTATCTACGGAGCTCTAGAGCATACTTCCAATACATATAATTCCATAATATAATTCAATAAATATATAAATCAAAATGATTACAATGGAGACTTCTTGGAGGAATGAATCAAGAAGCTCGATCTTCTATATTAGCTCCCTCTCGAGCTACACTATCACCTGAAATCCACAGAAGATGAGTGAGCCTTCAACTCAGTAAGATATGAACATGCAATATAAAAGATTACATCATTTCAAGGAAAGGTCAATCCAAAGAATATGGGTAAGAAAAATATCAAATGGTCATGCTTACAAGAACAAAAGTGCTCACAATCGAATAGCACTATCAAATTACATGGTAGAACTACAGAGTGCATCAATAGCCTTGCTACCTATCACAACAGAGCGCATCGATAGTCCATGCTACCTTATCGCAAATGCATGCTTGGCCAGGCATACGCCTAGAGCTCATGGTCCCCTCTAGGTGGAACACTGATAAAAACCCTATCAGTTAGGTTCCCAAAGTGCACAATGGACCAATGAATTTACTCTCATTAAGAAGAGTGTTCTATCCATAGGGTCATACAGTTTCAATCTCACAAGAAACATATTGGTCACAAGACCATCAATAAATTACATAAATTTAGTCAAGTAATAAATAGGTTTCATATGAACTTGGTCCAAGGAAAGATGACCAAGTCAATCACAAGATAAGCATAGAAATCATATGAAACAATTATCATTTGTTTTGAGAATATCATGGAAACTTTAATTAATAGGTCATTAACATGATGGCATATTGATGAACATTAGTAAGGCTTGGACAAATCATTTCAAAGAAACAATATGCATATGCAATGTTCATACTTACCTCTACACAAATTTATCCTTGAATTCCTTCAATAGTTTGATCAAACAATAATCTCCTCAAATTCCTTGGTTCTCTTCTCCTATGAAATTTTCCCAAATATTCAAAATTAGGGATTTCCTTAATATAATTTCTTAAATTTAACCATCTTATAGTTTCTATTTTTGATTCCCAACATCAATTTAATTCATCTCTTAAAGAAAAATCTGAATTTAATTTTGAATTTACTGTTCACGTTACTATTCATGACAGCCCATAACTTATGATTTCTCCCAAATTAATTACCATTAATAGCCTCAAAATGCTTGTAATAAATTCTATATACCCATAATTAACTATTCTAACTACCAGAATTTATTAATCTAAGAAGAAAATGATATTTGAAAAAAATTTACCTTATTTCTCCAAAACTGATTTTCATGAAAAAATTTGCTTGAAACTGAAGATTGATGCCTCAGAATATGATAATCTAATGATTTAATGCATTGATTTTGAGTATTAATGCATTAGAAAATAAATGGAACAAATCTGAGAAGAATAGAAGAAAAACGAAAAGAAGAAGAAGAAAAATCGTGAAGAAAATCTCTACCGGGCATTGGTTAAATAGGCTACTACCTCAAAATTTCCACTCGGCAAAGCCACCTCGCATAAGCCAGCTTGCAATTTCCAATTCGCCAATCCCATTTCGCATGCCCAATTCGCTTATGCCGCCTCGCCAAACTCTCCTCGCGAACTCCACTTCGCATATGCCGCCTCGCATATGTCTCTTCACCAAACTTGCCTCGCCTAACTCCACTTCACATATGTCACCTCGGCAATGCCCCTTCGCCAAACTCGCCTCGCCTAACTCCACTTCGCATATGCCACCTCGACAATGCCCCTTCGCCAAACTCGCCTCGCCTAACTCCACTTCGTATATGCCACCTCTGCAATGCCTCTTCGCCAAACTCGCCTCTCCTAACTCCACTTCGCATATGCCACCTCGGAAATACCTCTTCGCTAAACTCACCTCGCCTAACTCCACTTCGCATATGCCACCTCGATAATTCCTCTTCGCAAAACTCCTCTTCGCCAATTGATGCCTCGACAATCTCACTTCGCCACTTTGCCTGCTCGCATTGCCGGCTCGTAATGCCACCTCGCATTGCCGGCTCGCAAATGCCAGATTCTGCCAAGCTGGAACCCTTCCTCGGCAACTCATATTTAATCAGCTCGCAAATGAGCTACAAATATCCAAACTTCTTGATTCTTTTTGTCACTTAAAATAGACATTTAGGGGTCCAACTTATCCAAATTTCAAATCAAAAGGATATCTACACAAACCATGGTGAATTTTTAAATTTCACCCTGACTTTCCTGCCTAAACTCATCCGAACAGGTCTGAGTAATTCCACTCCCCACTGAGTTATACTTATCCAAATCTCCTAAAATTTTACATCCAATGTCACAACACATAAAGTAACATTTCTCATGTTTATACTTTTGGCTCATTCAGCCTCAATCATTCCCAAAAAAATCAAACATACTCAGATTCCTGCAGAAAATAATGAACCAGATAAATTATGATCAAGGAGGCATAACTCTTCACACGCATAAAATTTTACAGAACCATTTAACAGAATTAAAGATGAGATATAATTTTACAACTTTTATGTTTTACACTTTACCAAATTATTCCTTTAAAATCCTGAAATCAGCTTCACAAAAATCCTCTCTGCAAACAGAAATTTATGGATTTCCTCAAAATATTTTATATCCTTAATTTATTCAACAAACATACAATTTATAAAATAACAAAAATGGCAGATATTACAACTATGGTTTTTCCATTGCACCTTCACCATAGGAATTTATTTATTCCTCAGCTTCCTTACTTGTCGATCTACTATTCTGACTGTCACTTCTTCATATGATAAGTCCTCATCTACTTCGATAACTTGTGGTTGGAGTACATGGGACAGATCTGACAAGTACTTCCACAGCATGGATATGTGAAATATTGGATGAACATGACTTAAGTTTAGAGGAAGAGCTAAGCGATAAGATACATTCCCCACTTTATCCAGTATCTCAAACAGTCCCAAATACCTTGGTGAAAGCTTCCCTTTTTGCCAAATCGCATGACTCCTTTCATTGGGGAAATTTTCAGGAACACATGGTTATTGATAGCTAACTATAAATCTCTTCACTTTGGATCCGCATAACTCTTTTGCTGACTAAAAGTTGTTTTCATCCTTTTTATAATGATCGGCACTTTCTCCATAGCCACTCTGATCAAATCTGGGCCTTCAATTTGTTTATCACCGGGTTCCACCCAACATACTGGAGATCTGCATTTTCTTTCATACAATGCTTCATAGGGCGCCATACCAATAGTGGAATGATAGCTATTATTATAAGCAAATTCCACCAAAGGTAGGTATTGATCCCAACTGCCTCCAAAATCAAGAACACATAAACGAAGCATATCTTCTAGTGACTGAATGGTTCTTTCAGATTGTCCATTAGTTTGAGGGTGGAAAGCAGTACTAAAATTCAGCTATGTACCCAAAGCTTCTTGAAACTTTTGCCAAAATCGGAATGTGAATTGAGTACCTCGATCCAATATAATGGACTTTGGTACACCATGCAACCTTACAATCTTATCCACATACAACTGAGCATACTGAGCTGTTGAATAAGTGGATTTAACTTCAAGAAAATGGGTTGACTTCGTAAGCCGATCTATAATTACCCATATAGAGTCATAACCTTTTGAAGTCCTTGGTAATCCAATTACAAAATCCATAGTGATCTGCTCCTATTTCCATTCAGGCAATTCTATCTCATGAAGCAATCCAAAAGGTTTTTGGTGCTCGAATTTTACTTGCTGACAAGACAGATAGGTAGATACAAACTTGGCTATCTGTTGCTTCATACTCGACCACTAATAACAACTCTTCACATCATGATACATTTTGGTTGCCTTCGGATGAACACTGTAAGGTGCAAAATGAATTTCTTTCAAAATCTTTTCCCTGAGTCCATCAACATTAGGTACACACAACCGTTGGCCCATTTTCAATACACCATCATCCAATTGAAACTCAGAAGTCTTTCCAGCTTTCACATATTCTTTAAGCTTGAGCAACTATGAATCCTTATCCTGTGAGACTCTAATTTCATTAATTAGCTTAAGTCTTACTTAAAACTGAGCAAACAAAGCTCGAGATTCAGAAATCTCCAACTGAATTCCTATATCAGCTAAGACTTTTCTCCCTAATCAAGGGCCTCCGATGAATAGCAATATGTGATAGACTTCCCATCGATTTTCTATTTAGTGAATCAACTACCACATTTGCCTTCCCAGGATGATAGAGAATTTGGCAGTCATAATCCTTCACCAATTTTATCCACCGTCTTTGCCTCAGATTAAGATCTTTCTATTGTAGAATGTATTAGACACTTTTGTGATCAGTGAAAATCTAACATCTTTCACCATAAAGATAATGCCTCCAAATCTTCAAGGCAAAGATTACAGATGCCATTTCGAGATTATGGGTGGGATAATTCAATTCATGCCTCTTTAATTGTCTGGATGCGTAAGCTATCACTTTCCCATTTTGCATAAGTATACATCTAAGTCCCACCCTTGAAGCATCACAATAAAATGCAAATCCACTAGATCCAGATGGTAAAGCAAGTACTGGAGCAGTAGTGAGACATGTTTTAAACTTCTGAAAACTTTCTTCATAAGAATCGTCCCACTGAAGTTTGACCTGCTTTCTTGTTAACTTGGTAAATGGCAAGGCTATCTTAGAGAAATCTTTAACAAACCTTTGATAATAACCTGCCATACCAAGAAAACTTATGACTTTAGTTACACTGGTGGGTCAGAGCCAATCCGTTACTGCTTTAACTTTCTTTAGATCTATTTTTATGCCATCTTTAGTAATGACATGCCCTAAGAAACACACTTCAGTTAGCCAAAATTCACACTTCGATAGCTTGGCATATAACTTATGTTCCCTCAATATTTGCAATACAATTCTCAAATGCTCTTCATGCTCTTTTTGACTTCTAGAGTATACAAGTATGTCATCAATAAAGACAATGACAAACTTGTCTAAGAAAGGTTTGAATACTCTATTCATCAAATCCATAAAGGTTGCAGGTGCATTAGTAAGACCGAATGGTAAAACCATGAATTCATAATGACCATATTGGGTTCTAAAAGTTGTATTTGGCACATCTTCTTTTATGACCTTTAATTGATGGTAACCCGACCTTAGATCAATTTTGGAGAAATGACTAGCTCCTTGTAACTGATTAGATAAGTCATCTATCCTAGGTAAAGGATATTTATTCTTAACAATCACCTTATTCAATTGTTTGTAATCAATACACATTCGGAGAGTCCCATCTTTTTTCTTCACAAATAACACTGGAGCTCCCTATGGTGAATTGCTGGGTCTTATAAACCCTTTATTAAGCAATTCCTGCAACTGTACTTTCAACTCCTTCAATTTTGTAGGATCCATTCGGTAAGGAGGAATGGATATTGGATTAGTTCTAGGGTACACTTCGATCTCAAATTCTATTTCCCGATCAGGAGGTATTCCTGGTAAATCCTCAGGAAACACATCAAAAAATTCATTTACCACAGGAATCTATTCAACTCTGTTAGAGGTGACTTGTGTATCAACCACACTGGTCAAGAATTCCTGACAACCCTTCCTTAGAAGCTGTCTTACACCAATAGCAGATATTAGTCTTATCATCACACTACCTCTGTCACCCTGAAATACAAATCTATCTTAACCCATAGGTTTAAATTCCACTATTTTTCCCCAACAATCAATCATAGCATAGTGAGTGGATAACCAGTCCATCCCTAATACCACATTAATTTCCAAAATTGGTAATTCAATCAAATCTACTGGGAATATTCTACCCTCTATTTCAACTGAGCACGAATCATACATATATTCTACATCGATGGTTTCACCTAAAGGTGTAGAAATTTCCAAGGGTATATTCATCTTTTTCCTACCCTTACCTAGTTTTCAAGCAAAAACAGGTGATACAAAAGAGTGCGCAGGCACCGAGTCAAATAAAACATTCGCTCTCACATTCTGAATTAAAATCATACCTACCACAGTAGTATTAGAAGTTTGGCCTTCTTGCTGATTCAGAGCAAACACTCCACCCTGTCCTCTACCAACTGCTGACTGATGTGCACCTTAAGTCGAATTTTGGCCTCTGCCTCCAGAGCTTCTATTGTTATTCTGACTCTGCTGGACTGTAGGCTGAGATGTTGTGGGTGCTGCCTGCTGTCCCCGAGTAAATAGACAATCTTTGATGTAATGACCATGCTGTCCACATCTTAAACAAGCTCCAGTAATAAATCTGCAGGGACTTGAGTGTTGCTTGCCACACTGAGAGCAAGAAGGAAAAGTTTGATTGGCCCTCTTTAATATGAAGGTACCAGAAAATATCCGAGGGGCGGATGAAGCAGCCACAGACTTGCTCTAACTTCAGCTATTACTCTCAATTGGTTTCTGAATTAGCCTAGTACCCATATTAGAGGGTCTAGACTAATAACTGCTATTGTCCCTTTTATTTCTGCTGCTTTGCCCTCTAAAAGTACCCTTCCTCTTCTGCTCCCTTTCAACTCTTTCTTCTTTATATTTTTCTTCTATCTGAACCACCTTATCTATCAACTTGGTCAAGGAGGTATATGCCGTAGCTAACAAAATGTTATGCAAATATGCATGTAACCCTCTTCGGAATCTCATAATCTTTGCAGCTTCATTTGGAATCATACTTTTTGCAAATTTAGCCAATCTGAGGAATTCTTTAGCATATTCTGCAACACTCATGCTTCCTTGCTTTAACTGATCAAACTGCATCAATCTTTTCTCTTTCTCTCCCTTAATTAAGAATTCATCCATCATCATCTACTTAAATTGTTCCTGGGTAGGCGAATTATCACTGTACAATGGTTCTTCAACATGCTGCTCAAACTATGACCAAGCATTTCTCTTTAATAATAAACCCACCAATTCAATGGCCCTAGCATCAGAACAGGGCAATATTCTAATAACCTTCTCAACTTCTTCTAGAAATTCACTAGGCTCATCACCATGCTCCCCTCTGAATTCTGGTAGACCCATCTTGAGAAAAGTAAACACTTTAACTCCTCCATCATCAATCACTCTTCTAGCTGCCTGTCGAGGAACCAAACCACCCTGAGGAACTGGTGGTGGAACATGAACAGGTAGAGGAGCAAGTGCTGGTGGCGAAATCACTACTAGAGGTGGCTTATGCCTGGCTTTCCTCAATTCTTCCATTTTCCTCCTCAATTCTTGATTTTCTCTAATAAGAAATTCCACGTGTTCTAACAACCTCTCTTCATTTATTCTTCTTTTAGCCTGCGGTGGCTCAACAACCTCCTCCCTATTAGGAGCAATATTCGAGGCCACTGCCTCTTACTGTCGAATTTGACAAGGCCGTCCCCGCCTAACAGGTTCAAATTTCCCTCCACATCGTCTAGGCGACATATTCACTAAAAACATAAAACCACAAAATCATTAATTTATGGAAACGCGGAATAACACACATAACGAATGACATCAAATGATGATAAGAAAGAATCCTATGCTCCATGATTGACTTATCTTTAATGACAAGTATTTTATTTAATTAATTTAATTAATTAGTACTATTTCTAATCCCATTTAATCTCCCAATTATTTTTTTCAGGTTGCCATACTACCTAATTTAAGTTATCCATAATCAATTCTAAATAATACATTTCCTAAAATTTATGAAAAATCGTCTACCAATGTTCGTTTATCGTAATTACGCTTAAATCATTTTAAATTTTGATTAGGATTATTACAAAAAAGAAATAAAAGCAAAAATACATAAAAAAAAACTCAATCTTACCTAAACTAATAGCCTAGAGCCTTCCCTATCAATGGTGCCAAAATTTATTCGTCCCTAAGGCTATTGATTACTCATAAATATATGAGGTATAAGTAGCCAATTGGAGAGACAACTAAGATTATTCTCACTTAAGGAAAACTAATCGGAGTTATATAATTAATGGTCTTCACGATTAAAATAAAATCTTAAACATTCTAATTAAGATTTGAATTTGATAAAATGAATTAAAATAAAATAAGTAATTAATAAATGAAAAGTAGATTAAATTACCAAATGTAAAAGACTCTTGGAAATATTACTTTCACCAATTCAAGCAATCATGCTAAACTAATATTTATCAGCCATAAAATTTTAAATAAACAAATTAGGATTTAAGTATTCATTAACATATTTCTAGAATTCAGTTAATAGAACAATTAAAAATTCCTAAAACAAATAAGCTATATTGTTTTGTGAATTTGGTGTTCAACTCGATAAAAATTCGTTCACATTTGATTCATTTTATAAATGAGTTTAGGTTGAGCAAAATTAAACTCGTCTCAATTAAACTTGTCTCAATTAGACTGTGAACAGTTCAATTATAAAGCTCTTAAATAGTTCGGTTAATAGGCTCATGAACAATTCAATTACAACTCGTTTATATATTTGCTATCAAGCTTGTTTATAAGATTCGTTTAAAATGATTTAATATATACATTTATGATTTATATTTTATAATTATGTAATTAATAATGATATATGCATACAATTAATTTCACTAATATTATGTCTTATAATTTCATTAAATAGTTGAGAAGTTTAATTTTCTAAAAAAAAAAATCATGTTACATAATAATAATAATAATAATAATAATAATTATTATTATTATTAGCCTAACATTTTTAGCGCTCTAGAAAATATATTTTAACGCTATCATAATCTTTCAGATAATTTAATTTAATTAAAATTCACTTACCCCTAATTTTTTTTATATATGCATTTTAAATATTTTTAAAAGGAAAACAAATTATATATTTAATTATATTTTCAATTTTTAATAAAAAATACTCTTATTAAAAAAATTATTAGTACCTTTCCTTAACAATAAAATATAATACTTATCTATTTTATTCATAAATCAAATACATTTTAATTTACTGCATATATATTTTAAAAAAAAACTTTTAACATATATTATGATTAATCAAGAAATGATAATAAGTATTATATATTAGTCTTTAAATCTAGTAATGAAGTCATTTTTAATTGTAATTATATTTATGTGATATTAATATAATTTTAAATTAAAATTTTATTAAAATTATATAATTTAATATACTAATTTTTAAAAATATTTTTTATTAATTAATACTTTTATTATATATTATTTTTTAAAAATATTTTTTTATTAATTAATACTTTTATCATATATTATCAATACGAAAGTTTTAGATTTACTTACAAATACGTTAAGATTAAAATTATTTAAATTAAGTAAAATATTAGTATAATTATATTAACATTATATTATTATAGTTTTTACTTTAATTTACTAAAAAAAATTACAAATAATCATTAATTTATTAATATAATAATTATTCATAGTAAGAAACATCATTTTGATATAAATTTAGTTTTAATGGTTGTTAATTAATATGCAATTTAATATCAAACTTAAATTAACATAAAGTTACGTAGTTTTATTTTTTATTTTTTCAGAACCCTTAAATCTGTCATTCAATTAATAAAAATAATCAGTGTTTTGAAAATTGAATCGAACCAGTTGGTTCATTTAAAAAATCGAGAATTGGTTGACTTTTAATTACCCGTTCCCAAAATTGAATCAACATTTAATAATTCGGCTGGATCTGGTTGACCCGAACTGAGTTTTACAGACCGGCGGGTCAGACTTATTTTTTTTTTTTTTAATTTCTTGCTCTCAACTTACAGAGAGAAGACGCAGGCAAAAGAGAGAGATTTTCCACAAATTTCAAAATTCCAGTCTCCATCTCTCTTTTACTCTTTCTCTAAACCTCATTCAGTTCAAGGGTAAAGATCTGATTTTGCCTCCTCTTTTGATTTCCACCCCTCTATTTACATTCTCGCCTTTCAATTTCTTATTTTGAGCTCAGCCCCTTTTTATGCGGTCGCTTAATGTAAGAATTAGAGTTTAACATGCTGTTTTATCAGATCTCGGCTTTATAGAATTATGGCATTGCATAGCTTATCAGAAAGTTTTTATTTTTACCTCGAATATATGGCTGATTTGCCAAAAAAAAAAAAAAAAAATACTGACATCAAGAGTTCATATTTTATTGTTTAGCATTGTGCTTGTAGGTTTCATATGGTCATTTTAGGTGCCTTTAGGTTTTCATACGGTGTTTGTTTTTCATTTTGTATTGGCGATTGTATAATTGTAAAGGTTTACTTGTGTCCAGAATACTTTTGCTAGTGAATAGGTACGTATTTTGATCTAACTTCAACCACTTTCGGGGTAAATTTTTAGTTTCCATGCAATTTCTATTTCTGCTCTTCAGCCACCGCTCTCTTCACTTCAAAAGTAGACTTTCATGAACTTTTTTTATTTATTTTTATTTCTCTATCTTAACTGCAATTTCTATTTCTGTCCCCCAGTTTTGTTTTAATGTTCGATGCATTTCAATCGTCGCTGCAGCTCTACTGACTCTTTACTGCAAAGGAAGAAGATCCGTCATTGATATTAGTGTCAGAGGAAGCTGATAGCGGTGAAGGGACAAAAACACGATCAGCAAGATCTTTTTTGTAAGTGCCCTTTCTAAAGCGGTTTTAGTTGTTTAACATATGGTTCATAGCTGGTGCATATTTGAGATTCCTGTCATTCAAAATAATTTGTTTCTGTCCTTTATATGTTAAAAATTTGCTTCATTCGTGTATGAGGAAAAATGGATACTGCAAAGAAGAACTGTAATTTGGTTTGATCGTTATGCTATGACTTCAATATTAAAAATTGAAATTCTGTCCAAAAAAATGAACAATACATTTAGTTGGCAATTAAATTAAAAAAAAAAAATCTAATCTGACAGCCATGGCACAAAATTCTTTAAATTTAAAATATGGAATAAATATCTGAATTAATCTCTACAAATTAATTTGCACAAAACTTAATTTAGTTTTCTTTAGTGTTTAATATGTATGATTATTTCTTGTCATCTAGTACTAGGCAATTCATATTGTGTTTTCTTACCTTTTGATGCCATCAGAGCCTTTGAAATTATGCACATTATGTATGATTACTTATTAGTTAATTAATTAAAAAGGAAAAAAAAATATTTTGATTAGTCGTAAATAAGCTATAAACGAGTTTCAAAACGAGTCGAGTTTGAATTCAAGTCTAACTCAATTATAATTCATTAATGAGCCAAGGTCGAGCTCGAGCTCAAGCTGAATTTGATTATAATTTATAAACAAATTTTTGATGAGTTGACTTCAAACTTCTCTAATAGTTAAATGAGTCAAGTTTGAGCATGATTTTTAAGATTGATTCGAGCTTGAGCCTAGGAAAAACAAGTCTAGCTTGAGCAAGCTAAAGTTCGGCTCGGCTGCTCGGCTCGACTCGATTATAGTTGGACATGGGCGTGTTGACTCATGATCAACACAGCCAGCTTCTTTTGACACGCTTATGTCAGCTGGGCATGTCACTTTCTATGTAAACTCTGCATTTCTCTTTTAATACAACACGTTCATGTTGATTTGACATGGGTGTGTTGATCTTTTTTTCACCAAATGGCTTCAGCATGCTTGTACTAGTTCTCAATATTGTTTGACTTGCTCAAAACTCTTCATAGAACACATGGTTAAGAGATCAAAACACAAAATATCTCTAATATCTTCATTAGATATAATTTAATGCAAAGTTAATGATAAACATCTAAAACATAGGGAATACTTAAATAAGAACATAGCATTATTGAGTAACAAAAATAGGTTGAACAATTACCAATTTGCTTACCTCCTCTATTAGCATACTTGTTGCAAACTCTCTCAATCTCTCTCCCCCTCCCCTCTATCTATTGACCATGAAAGGTTTTAACCCATCATTTTGGTTCTATTGGGGGGTTTATACTTATCTTGAATGAGTTAAGGGTCAAATCAATCCATGTGTTTTCTTTTCGATTTCCAATCAAGTCCCCTAGATGCTTCTTAGCCCAATTTCATACCTCAGTTTTTATTTTCAGTTCATTTTAGCCTTTTTTGATAGATATATAATCACATAGGTATATTTATACAGGACTTATAACTTTTTTATCAATTTTTGAGTGTATGTAATCGCATGGAATAAAATGAGTTGAAAATAAAAATTAAAGTATGAAATCGGGTCGAAAAACATCTAGGAGACTTTTTAGACATGAAAAAACACATAGATTAATTTGATTCTTAACCCTGATCACAAAGGTAGTATAGTTTTATGCTCCTGATGCTTATAAGCCCGTCAAATTGACCTCTCTTTGAAAGAAAAACTGATACTTTACTTTTGTTAAGCAAATAAAAAGTTTTGTAGACAAAGAAGTAAATGGCAAATCAAGGAGCCAAGAAGCGCAAGGAAGAGAACACACGCCATATGGCAAAGCTCCGCCACCTCATTATCGCCTGCAATGTATGTGCTTTTCATCTTTATCAATTTCCAATTTATCATGAACTTTAACATATTCTATATATCTTATTGAAATGGTTTCTGGTATTGATTATTTTAGTGGTGATGATCTAATATTTGTTAATTTAGGTTATATATATATTGGTGAGGATGTTGATTTTTCACTCCAGTTTCACATGGAAACATTGGGTGGGTCTGTTTTTGACCTCTGTAGCTTATTTCCTTCCCTATCAACAACTTGCTGCAATGGCAAAACCTAGTTATGCAGATGATGGGGAACTTCTTGATGGTGGATTTGATATGAACACTGGTGGAATTTGTGGGTATGTGTTTTTCTGTTTTGTTTCCCTTTTTTTCCTTTCAGTTTCAATGCTTGGTTATTGGTATGAATTCGATTAAGCCTAATAGGTAAATTTACCTCATCCTTTTCCCCTTTTTTCAATTGGATCCTATTTATATATTTGTACAAATTGTACTATAGTTTGAAAATTTAATATTAATTGTACTCCAATTCAAAATGAAAAATAAAGTAATATTTTTTTTCATACTAATTAGAATGGCTAAAGATCAAATTAGCATTTGAACTTATTATATTATGTCATCAATTTAATTTCTAAATTTTGATTGGACTTGTTTGGACTCTACTCTGAGAATCTGGTAAACTATAACTTAATTAACCAAATTTATAAGGTTAGAGAGACTAGTCAACTGCAACCAAAATTTAAAATCTAAATTCGTAATATGTTATAAGAAATTTAAGGGCCAATTTGAATTTTTGGCATCTAATTCATAACAAAATAATAAAAAGCTTCTTTCAATTTTGATGGGGGGTATAATTGATTCTAGCTTTTTTATATTAGGATATACTTGACGCAAAAAAAAAAAAAAAAAAAACAGAAAAAAAAAAATTGCAAAAATCTAAAAAGATTGGGGTAAGTTTGCATATTAGGATGGGCCTTGTTAATTTGAATCAGCATTGTTAGTAAGTAGTAACTTGTTCATGAATGAAGTTATTAGAATTAGCCATCAGCTTAGTCGATAGTGATATGTATGTTACGATCTTAGTTAACCAAAGTATGAGACTTGGTGAATTCCACATTGATAGTATGAGATTTCAATGTGGGTTTTATATAAATTTTAGGCTCTCCAACTCTTGAGCTAGCTTTTGGGGTGTGGTTCTCCCAAGGTTCTGTTAGTATCAGACAAGAGAAATGGGTTATAAGTGAACTTTTTAGCCAAATTCAAGATGACTAGTCCTACCCTTTCAGGAGTTTAATTTGGAAATAAAAGTTGATATGCTTCTTTTCCTTTGCACTTCATTATTTAAAGAACAATTAGGTACAGATAATGCCTAAAAAGCAGGCACAAAATCAAGCACAAAATCAAGCATTATTCTAGCTAACAACTTGTAGTAAAATAAGCAATAGTTATAACAAAGCAATAATAGTAATTGGCTAAAAAATAGCTGCTCTTCTGATTGTAATCAAGCAAGATCGTATCAATGCCTCCTTTTGACAATCTTTCCCTCAAGGTTGAAATTTGGGTATTCCTTCAACATGGTCCGCTTGTCAATCCATGTAGCATCCCTCTTACCAAGGCCCTGCCATTGAACTAACCACCAAGTGACATGGTGACCTCCTTTTTTCTTAATTCGCTCCTCCAAAACTTGACCTGGCTGTGGAACCATTGTTCCAACATCTACTATACTTGGTAGTTCCACCATTGACACATCTTCATCACCTATCTTGGGTTTAAGCAAGGATACATGGAGTATTGGCTGCACTTTTGATGACTCCGGCAAATGTAGCTTATAAGCTACCTTCCCTATCCTTTCCAAAATTCTGAATGGTCCATAATACCTTCGTGCTAACTTGGCCACCCTTCTAAATTGGATTGATGATTGACAATAGGGTTGGGGCCTTAAATACACCATGTCCCCAATAGCAAATTCCTTATCCTTCAAAATCTCTTCATACGTTCTTGTGCTGTCTCCAAATTTTCTTTTAATAACTTTAGTACCGCATCTCTTGCAAGCAATTTGTGCTCAACTTCCCCAACTTGGGTGGAACAACAAATGTAAGAAGTAAGCTTATGTGGTTGTACTTCATATAAAGCTTGAAAGGGAGTTAACCCGGTGGAGGAATTGAGGTTGGTATTGTGCCAATACTCTGCCATGGACAACCACAAATTCCATTTAGAAGGCTATTGACCTGCAAAACAACGCAAATAATTCTCCAAACACCTATTTACCGCTTTGGATTGGCCATTCGTTTGTGGATGATAAGCGGTTGACAACTTCAAGTGGACTCCTTGTAGCTTAAAGAATTCTTGCCAAAATTTGCTAATGAATATTTTCTCTCTATTCGAAACGATGGACTTTGAAATCCCATGCAATTGAATAATGTTATCCATGAATGCCTAGGCTACAATAGCTCTGGTGTAGGAATGCTTTAAGGCAATAAAGTGAGCATACTTTGTCAATCGGTCCACTACCACCATAATGGTGTCCTTCCCTTCGGATTTAGGTAACCCTTCCACAAAGTCCATGCTAATGTCTTCCCATACCACCTTTGGAATTGGTAAAGGTTGAAGGAGGCCAATGGCTTTAGAGTTTTCAGACTTGTTTCTTCGGCAAGTATCACACCTTTGAATGAAATCACGTACACTACTCCTCATGCTTGGCCAAAAGAAATATTTTTTAACTCTTTGATAAGTGTGGAGAAATCCATAGTGTCCTCCCATAGGCCCTCTATGCAGCTCTTCCAATACTTCTTTTATTGCTTTTGAATTTTGGTGAAGCACTATCCTTCCTTTGAAAAACAAAACACCATCTCTCACTTTGTAACTTGACCTCGACAACTTACCCAAGTCATAATCAGCTTTCATTTGCTTCAATTCTTCATCATTAGCATATGCTTCTTGGATCACCTGGTACCAAATGGGAATAACAGTAGTTAAAGAAAAGAGTTCTTCTTGTGATAAAGCATTTGCAACTATATTGTTAATGCCTTTTTTGAACTCCACCGAAAATTCATAGCCAAGAAGCTTTGTCACCCATTTTTGTTGAGCTGGTGTGACAATTCTTTGCTCCAAGTTGTGTTTCAAAGATTTGTGATCCGTTCTTACTATAAATTTCTATCCCAATAAGTATGGACGCCACTTTTGGACTGCATTGACTAAAGAGAGCAACTCCTCATAGGTAGATAATTTGAGGTGTCTTCCATGCAATGCTTTGCTAAAATAAGATATAGGGTGTTTATTTTGCATTAAAACAGCCCTTATACCATTACCACTAGCATCACATTCTATGATAAAGGGTTGTTGAAAATCTGGCATTGCTAAAACTGGAGGTACTGCCTTCAAAGTCTCAAATGGTTTAGTCGATTGCTCGCTCCATTCAAAATTGTTTCTTTTGAGGATAGATGTCAAGGGATTGGCAATCTTGCCAAAATGTTGAATGAACCTACGATAGTAACCTGCAAGTCCAAGGAATCCCCCAGGTGACCGAATTGTTGTAGGCTTTGGCCAAGCTTGAATACATGCAATCTTTTCTTAGTCCATTGCAAGTCCTTTGGCCGAAATCACATGGCCTAAGTACTCTATTTCTTCAACTGTGAACCTACACTTAGAATAATTGGCATACAAATGATGTTGCCTTAGCAACTCAAGTACAAGTGTTAGATGCATCAAGTGCTCCTCCAAATTGCAACTATATACTAAAATATCATCAAAAAACACTAAAACAAATTTTCTCAATACATCATTTATTAGGGATTGGAAAGTGGAAGGAGCATTTGTGAGGCCAAAGGGCATTATCAACCAAGAACTCGTAGTGCCCATAATGAGTCCAGAATGCCGTCTTATGGATATCTTCCTTTGCAACCCTTATTTGATGGTAGCATGATCTTAGGTCCAATTTTGAGAATACTTTTGCATGACTCATCAAACAAATCTTCTATGACCCGAATTAGATAACAGTTTAATAGTATTGGCATTTAAAGCTCTATAGTCAACACATAGTCTCCATGTCGCATCTTTTTTCTTTACCAATAAAATAGGTGATGAATAAGGGCTTTGGCTATTTCAGATGATCCCTTCTTTCAGCATTTGTTCCACTTGTTTTTCAATTTATTTATTTTGAACATAAGGGTAACGATATGGTCTCACATTAATGGGGATGTCATTTTTGGTGGGGATGTGGTGATCATGTTGTCGGGGTGGTGGTAGTCCTTTTGGGGCTTCAAAAATGTCAGAAAATTATTGGAGTAAGTGGTGAATCTGTCTTGGCATAGTGGGGTTAGGGCTGTTTGCAGGCTCTTGAAATATTTGGTAAAACTGGGTGTTGGTTTCTATGGTTTCGGGTTTTCTTTGGGAGGGCTGTTTCAGTTGGTTTCCATGGAGAATAATTTTGTTGCCATTAACAGTAAACTCCACTCTTAAATCCTGAAAATTCCAAACAATTGGACCAAGTGTGTGCAACCATCATGTGCCCAAAATGGCATCACAACCAGCTAGGGGTAACAGATAAAAATCAACCTTAATGAGTGTACCTTGTAAATTTAAGGTGATGTTATTGCACTTCCCTTGGTTGGCCATCGAATCACCATTTGCTACCATTACGTTGAGCATGGGAGACTTGTGAAGAGGGATTCCAGATTTGCTTGCCACGATGGGATCCAAGAAATTATGCGTACTCCTGCTATCAACTAGAATGATCACATCTTGTTTGCCAAGTTTTGTTGATAACTTCATGGTGGAACTTGCTTGGCCCCCATCAATAGCATGTAAGGAGACTGCAGGTTGCTCTCCTTCCTCCTCGGCTCCTTCTAACTCCATATCAACCACATTAGCATCTTCATCTTGGACCTCCAACATGAACAATGTTTGCTGCTTGCATTTATGTCCTAGCACAAATTTATTATCGTAATTGAAGCTCAATCCCTTGTCTCTTTGTTCCTTCAGCTCGGCAAAGGTTAATTGTTTCACAATTGGAGTTGATTTCTTACTTGAATTGGAAGGACTTGCAGATGTTAGTTTCGGCAAGAGGGAGCTTTGTCGACTTCTAGATTGAGTTCGGCCAAGACCAATTGCTTCTTCAATTGTGCAGGTCGCAAGAGTCTTATTGTATCTGGAACATCATCTTTTAGTCCACTTATAAAGTTACTCAGCAAGAAACTATCGGGTAGTCCATATACTCTATTTGAAAGTGCCTCAAATTTCTCTATGTAATCAGCTACAGTACCCATTTGTTGGAGTTTAACCAAGGCTCCCTCAGGGTCATTGAATTCAGTCAAGCCAAAGCTCCTATCAGGTGATCTTTTAAGCGATTACCAATCAGTAAGCTGTCTCGAATTTAGCAAATACTTGTAGTGTTGTAGAAACTTCCCTTTAAGGGAAAAAGAGGCATAAAGGACTTTCTGAAAGGGCTGGATATTATAGAGTGCAAAGTACTGTTCGACTTGTAAAATCCATCCCGTGGGTTCCTCAGACCCATCATACTTGAGGAGCTCAACTTTGGGTGGTTTTTGTCGGTTAGTGGGTTCGGGTTGGTTGCTAGAGGATGAGGGTGGTGTGTTTAGGTTTCGGGTTCTTCCTTGGGGGCTTGATTGATGTGAGAGAGTGAGTTCCCTGACTTGGCTAGTGAGGTTACCAATTTCTTGGCTAATTTGTTGCCTCAATTCCTGAATTGCATCCCCATGTTGGTGCACAATTTCAACATCTTTTAGTTTTTGGTTTTGAGATTTATTTTTTGCCATGGTAAAGGTTTGGGCGTGTTTTTGAGAGAGGTTATGGTTTTTTTTGTTTAAAAATTTTTTTGGGAAGGTGGTGGAAAATTTGGCTCTAGTACCAAATTTGTTAGTATCAGACAAGAGAAATGGGTTGTAAGTGAACTTTTTAGCCAAATTCAAGATGGTCAGTCTCCTGCTCTTTCAAGAGTTTAATTTGGAAATAAAAGTTGATTTGCTTCTTTCCCTTTGCACTTCATTATTTAAAGAACAATTAGGTACAGGTAATGCCTAAAAAGTAGGCACAAAATCAAGCATTATTCTAGCTAACAGCTTGTAGAAAAATAAGCAACAATGATAACAAAGCAATAACAGTAATTGGCTAAAAAATAGCTGCTCATCTGATTGTAATCAAACAAGATCATATCAGGTTTATAACGATTGGTATTAGAGTAGATCTAGGCGTGCGGACGGTCCGAGACTCGGAAAGGGGTACCCTGCAAGCCAAATTAAAATTACTGATAGTCTCGAGAAAAAATAATTCGAGTTCGGGCTAGTGTCAATAGGAGTAAGAGCCGCCAAGAATGTCGGGTGTTCAATTGCGGGGAAATGTTACAATCCTAGTTGGTCAAAGTATGGGACTTGGTGAATCCTACATTGAAAGTATGCGATTTCAATGTGGAGTTTATATGAAGTTTGGGCTCTCCAACATTGAGCTAGTTTTTGGGATGTGGTTCTTCCAAGGTTCATAACAATGTACTTTTCATATTTCATACCAACGGGTTTATAAATTTAAATTCATGAATTATTTTCTTAGAATATTTAGCTGCTAGAGTTCTTCATTTGACTGTGGTTCAAAATGGTAATATGCTGATATAATATCAAATTTGATAACTAAGATCAAGAAATTTCACATCAACAAAAACTTATGAAGAATAGACAATAAGAAGGTAAGTTATCCTCTGCTAAAGCAAGTGAGAAATAAAAGTTGGTTACTGTAAGATATATCCCTTTGAATGTCTTAGAAGCAGAAATATAATTTACGCATAATAATTGAGATGGCAAAACTTGATTCTTCAGAAATCCTAACATTTCTCTTTGTCTGCTGTTTTCTTCTAATGATGAATGTTGATCCCTCATGGGCAATGGCCCTCATAATTTATTCCCACAAGATAACATCCCTTTGAATGTCCCAGAAGTAGAAAATATAATTTTCTCATGGTAGTTGAGAAGACGTAGCCAATAATCGTTTAGAGGGAAACAAAAAATCCATATAGCCTATCCCAATTAATTTTGGGATTAAGCCTGAGTCGAGTTGAGTTAATAGTTGAGAAGACAAAACTTGATTCTTTAGAAATACTAGCATTTCTCTCTGTATTTTTTTTTCCTTCTAACAGTGAATGTTGATTTCCATGGGCAATGGCCCTTGACTTGCTTTTGATGAAATATAATTGATTCACAGATTAAGCTTTTGCTCCATGATGTATTCTTGAACCATTTCATTTCTAAATCAAACCTCATTAGCTCTTTTTTTTTTACTCTCGATGTTCTGCAAAGAGCATCTGCAGTGGAAAAGCTAAGCATTGAAGGGTAGCAATGAACACAGTGACACCTCTTAAAGATGCATTTCCGAATTTACCTTTCCTTGACACTCGAGATGGAATTTGTTTTAAGCATTTAAGACAAAAGAGGGGTAATGTTAGGCAGATCAAAATAAGGATTGACTTGTTTCAGTAGACAAGTAATTTCAACATCCTGAAAAAGGAAAATAGGACACCCTTTCGATGCTTAAGGACTAAATTTCAGGTTTAAATCGAAGGTTGTTGAGCAATAGTTGCAGTATACGAAGAAACAATAAATCATAGGTGGACAACCAATAAAGAGAATGCAAACTCCTAAATTTAAGGTTTAAATCAAAGATTGTTGAGCAATAGTTGCAGTATATGAAGAAAAAAATAAATCATAGGTGGATAACCAATAAAGAGAATGGAAACTCCTATTCCTTTGCGCCTCCTATATAATTTTATTAAATATTCTTATTGTGCATAATAACAAAGGTTTTGTTGTATTAATCATCTTTGAGTAGCAATTGAACAGTATATAAAGAATTGTGGCCATTCTTACCCAATTATTATCCAGAAAGGAAATGACTCCTCTTTGGAGTTTATGCCAAAATTCCTACTGGAAATCCCTATACATACGAACTGTGCTTAGAACAGTGGTTTTTTATGCCATAAGATGAGATCCAACAAACTAGGTTCTTTTTAACATAAATTTGTATCTTCTAACATTGCTCCTATATGAAGGTAACGCCTTTCTAGGTCTGGTTTATTTCAGTCATTAGTAAATTTGACTCCATTCAGTTGATGGAAGCTTTTAAATAATTGTTATTTCAGTCTTGTTTTTCTATCTTTTCCTTTGACTGGTTTTTGGCATATTGCTAATTTTTGGTGTGGTAAAATATTGTCTCACAGCTGATCATTTCTTGCAGCTATCTGCATGATGTTATCTACATTACAAGCTTTGTGCAACTTATGTCTATAATCTCTGAAAAATTTTGGTATACATACCTGGTGGTAAGATCCCATTCACTTAATCCTTCTATAAAATTGCATCTAGATATAAATGGCCGCACTTGTACATTGATTTGGAATGGGCACCTTTTGGTCTAGAAATGGATGTCGTCTTAAAAGTGTAAAATCAAATCTAGAATTTTCTTTGAAAAAGAGTTGTGATACACACAGCATGTGTACTTCTACAAGGGAATTGAACTCCCTGTAAGTGAATTGGAAAACCAATTCTTTTATGTTCCTGAATGCTTCTGATATATCTTCAATAGATCTGAAAATCATATTCGGGGACACTCCTTGGTATGTTTAGTCATATTTCAAATGGTAGGTTATTGTTTTATGTGCATTGATGTAAACTATAACCATAACAATGGAGTAAGAATATGGAAAGGGTTGATAACCTGAATCCAGTTTCTATAAGAATATGGAAAGGGTTGATAACCTGAATCCAGTTTCTAACATCTGTGTATGCACTTAAAGGAAAGCTTCCATATATGGATTATATCAGTCTATGGACCGCACAACAATCAGAATTTGTCACTGACTATATGAGATACAAGTCGGTTTCTTTGATCTTTCTGATTTTCTGCTCAAGGAATCATTGAATGCTATAACAGATATATTATGTTGAAGTTCTTGTGCTAGACAAAAGGGAAAAGAATAAAAGGCTGTGTGTTAGTGTTGGGGTGAGTTCCTAAGGAAAATGACATGAAATTAGGTCTTGCACTGCTGAAATCCATGGCCTAGTTGATTATGGATTGTTCTGGGCAATTCTTTCATTGGGAAACACCTTCAACTTTGAAAAGATGATTTTGGGTAACCAGGATATGTTTTGATGGTTTGTTATATGTTAAGAAATGCTGTAAGGTATTGAATATCATGGGGCCGCAGGCCTACATCATCTTTTGATGGGGACATGGTACTGAATATCATGAGATTGGTTGTTAGATGTATATCTTTAGCTTTTATTGCAAACTACTTAGGTGCACTTCAATTCTTTACTTCTGGAGCAATTTGGGGCTTAATGTTTGACCTTTTTTCTTTTTGAATGACCACAATGATAAATATTGTGCTGGCTTCAGGAAAAAGCGATCCTACAGTTTGGTATGAGATATATAGATTAGCTGGCTTTAGCAAATTAGCTGTGGAAGCAATCAAATTCGTTTGGAGATTGAAATTTAAATCATTGGTTTTATGTTGAGAAGATATATATGCAAGTGTTCAGACACAATACAAGGACAAGTTATTTCCTTTTGTTGGGAAGAGAATATATGTGCCTTATTATAGTGTTTAGATGGACAATGTTCACAATTCATGCTAACATATGCCTATTAATAGTGTTGGTTATACTAGATCTCACCATGTTTGTTGAACCATATCTAATCAACTATAGGCCTTGAAAGAACCTAGGTGGAACCTTTGAATTGTAAATTTTTTACCTGAATTTGATGTTTACAAGCTATTAAAGTCCATGGGCCTACATATAAGTGGACTTATAAATGGACAAGTGTTGAAACTCACTTGCACAAAATCAATTGGCTTGTGCTAAGTTCAACACCCACTCACTTATAAGTCCTTTATTTATTTTATCATTATTCGATGTGTGATACTTTTCCCAACTTATCCTCCTTAAATGTAACCGGACTTTGACTCATGGCCTAACATCAACAAGCCGGTTGACACTTGCTCACAAATGAACCGGTTAACATCTCTTTTTCAGTTTCAGTTCGAACTGGCATTATTATCAATCTAACAATAGGGGTTCGAACATGAGTCCTAAGATTTAGTCCGTTTGGACATGAAGCTCTGATACCAAATTAAAGTTCATGGGTCTATACATAAGTGGATTTATAAATGGGTAAATGTTGAAACCCGTTTGCACAAAATCAATTGGCTTGTGCTAAATTCAACACCTACACACTTATAAGTTTTTTATTTATTTTATCATTATTCGATGTGTGATATTTTTCCCAGCACAAGCAATAGCCGTTTTACTGGTGAGAATGATATAGTATTTACTAGGAGAGGTTTAGTTTTGCTTACATGTGCTTGTTGAAATATTCATTATATTTGGAATGCCTTTTTGAACAAACAGTATACATGCAACTGCATAGCATGGTAGTTTTCACAACAGAGAATGACAGTTATTTTCCTTGCTGCTTTGCAGATACCAGCATTTGGAGCATACCAATCGTTTGGATTCATTAGAGGATTTTTACCATTAAGTTCTGAGGTATATTTTCTTCCCCAATTGTAATCGTCTTTAAAGACATTAAAAGCATTTATGTGCAGATTGTGATTTAATCTATTATTTTGTGTTAATCAGGGAGCTAAGGAGGATGAAAAGACTCGCAAAAAGAGGGAGAAGATGGAGAAGAAAGCTTCCCGAGCTAAGTTTGTGAGGACGAGAACTAGATGAGTCATCGTATTGAAATGAGTAAACCAACTTTTAGGTGTTGTTACTTCTTAAATGACACGGGTTCCTTGCCTATTTTTGACAAACGGGTAAAGTTGGACACAATCGGATATTAGTTGAGGAAAACTTTGTAACAGTCTGCATAATTTTTTTACTTTTTACGTCTTTCATTATTGTTGTTGTAATACATCGAAATCAGTTGCAATGATATAAATTATCTTTAAGATCAAAAGTAACATTGGGGGGGTGGGTCGGTAGATATTTGGGAATACTTAAGAAATAAGTAATTATGGATAATAAAATATTATTAAATTAAGAAGTTTTTTTATCAAATTGTATGCAGAACTCGTTATTTATTTTTATTATCAAACACTCAATTAAAACCTCAATGCTTCACTGTTAATGAGTTTTGAATTTTTAATTGAGAATTTAAACATTCACATCATCACAATTATTAAAGCAGACAACTTGCCAGTCATACTTTTAAACTACGTATGATTTATGAATCCAATGATGACATGAGAGTTTCACACAATTTTACAGATGAATAATGAATTTATTTAGAACTTAAATCGAGTTACAAAACAGGTAATGATTCCATTGCGTGTCTAAAGACACCAGTGAAACAATCGTCTTTATAATTCCTAATCTCATGACTACATTCAAGTAACATACATGGCACAAAATTGGTGCCTTCGTCTAAACTTTAAAAGATGATTTATTCATTAGCAAGAACTCCGAGTGATGACAAACTTCTTACATAAGTTTGATAGTATACAACCAGTTAATTGCAGCCGCCACTAGGGGCATTGCGGCACAGAGTCTTTGCTTGACGAGGTAGGATATATGGAAGACTTGTAGGGGCAATGAACTAGTCCACTAAGAACAACGTTTACTGGGAGCATATTGTAACCATAAGAGGCTACTGCCTTCGTCCATTATTGCAGGTTATGCAATAGGTGGTTTGTCCCATGGAGAAACTTACCAGGAACAAGGGTTCAAAGGCACTACCAAAGAGACTCAACTGAAGATCATTCCTGTGAATTTCGTTCCAGTTTGTGCATACATGTAGGCAATTGGAGTATTTGAGGCTTTCATATTTCGTTTCTATTCTGTGTACCATAGTTTCATTCGAATATCTACATGATCAAGAGAAAAGCCGTTAAGGTAAATGTCAGAGGTATTTCGGACAAACCCACTAATGACCTAGTCGTCTTTTTTTTGTTGAGAGAATTCTAGAGGGTAAAATATGCATGTATTAGATATTAGAGTTTTAAAAGTATACCTTTGGTTGATGGTCTATGTATAGGGGAGTGAGTTTGTTTCTTTGTGGGCTTATCTTGTGATAAATATAACATCATAATATTTATTCATGTCATTCCAAGTCCAAAGGCAAAAGAAGCACATAAAGATAAAAGCTCACTCCCTATATATAGACCATCCAATAAAGGTTCACTCTCTCAACTAAATAAAAATTGATTGTCATTGGAGAGCTTAATGAAAATATTTTTGATTATCGTTTTGAAGGCTTTTCTCTTCATCTTATATGTGTACTTGTTTACACAAAAATCAATGAATAATAAAGTGCAACTCTTTTGATTATTTTATAGATAAATTCACTGATACAGTTTAGATAAATTAATCTAAATTAATTTTGCACTTACAATCATATACAACTGATAGGACCTCAAAATAATTAATATAGAAGCAAAAAGGACACTATCAAATAATTTAATTTAGCGATCTTAGAGAAACAATATAAAAAATAATATAAAAATCTAGTATGTAGGCTTGGAAACCATTATTTAAGTGGGATATGATATATAAGCTGACGGAATGTGGATGAATTAATATAAAAAAATACAACAGTACAAATTCTCAAGGTAGCAGGATAAAGATGATAATAATATAACTGAAAGGTGAAATTACTGGAATATAAATTAAAATTAAAATCTTAAGAATTACTGAAATATAAATTATTCATTGATATTCCATGAAAGATGAAAAACTCTCCATATAAATGAACATATTTTTCCAATTCCCTTTCAAGATCAGCCAAAAATTGTGAAGAGAAACAACTCAACAACAGGATGTAAAATTATGATAAGCCGGCATTAAATTTACAATTTGGACAAAGGCCAAATCACAAAGATCATAATTTCTCTAGTTTTAGTGACCAAAAACTGAGAAGGTCAAAGATTTTCTACATGCTATAAATGTTTTGTCCTATAAATGTTTTAATCGATGAACTGCAACTCCATTATGAGCAGCTGAGATTCGCCCCCATCTTCCTAGTCGAGGCTCCTGTTTGCATGTGTAATTTAAAATGTCACGTGAAATCAAAATATCATAAATAACCATGGATGAATGGAGGAAAAAAGATCACAAAGTTAGACTCTTGTCAAATAATAATCAGGAATTAATGGTAAAAGTCTGAACCAGGGTCAAAGCGCTCAAAATCAAAATGTATAGCATCTAATGAGCGAGTTCAGTAATTAATCCATGGAACAGTAACACTCATATCCACCTAAAAATGGAAGAAGATACATCTGAGACCAGCCCAATAACTGCAAGAATAATAAAATAAAAACATCTAATAGTATGTTACATACATTAAGCTGAATTCCTATTATTCTATACTTTCCTGCATGTTCTTTTGCTTCCTATCATATTCAATGCGCTAATGAATTATGCTTGTCTAATTATTAGATACATGCCATTGGGTCCAATGTTGAATATTTTTGTGGGTTCAGAGTTAATACTTTGAAACAGTGAAAACACTTGAGCTACTTCACTTAAATAGCCAGTTGGTCCTTAATTAAATGTCAGGATTGACATCTCTGACTCGTGTATATGATTCAAATACATGGCCATTTTTTCTCACAGATTAGCCTTGTTCAGTTAACAATTCCAGCTCTTTATCCCAGATTCAACGGAACAAAATAAATGAAAGATATAAAAGCAGAGAGCATCATAAGAATCACACTAAACAAAAAATATTTTACCTGACCAACTCCAGCAACAAGAAAGCTTCCAG
Organism: Aleurites moluccanus; assembly: GCA_948193065.1. Taxonomy (NCBI): domain Eukaryota; kingdom Viridiplantae; phylum Streptophyta; class Magnoliopsida; order Malpighiales; family Euphorbiaceae; genus Aleurites; species Aleurites moluccanus. Next base: position 2,981 of record CANXYC012404482.1, on the reverse strand, counting down.
ACTTTGAAAAGAAAAGTGAATTTACAAACCCAACCTGCATTGCATAAATGATTTCAGTGACAATCTCTAGTTCTTTAATTTACTTTAAACATTTCTCAAACTGCATGACTGAACCAACATTAAACTAACATTTACAGTAACAAATAAATAAATAAATAATTGAGAATCAAGGAAAAAAGAGCAGGGACAAGCAGCTAGGTGAAACCTGAAAGAATGTGAATAGCTTGAACTCAATTATAATTAATATTAATCCAGGAATAAAAAAAAAAAAAACATGTTCCTATGATGGAGATAGGTATGAAGCAACGCACATTGTAAAACGTTCTAGTTGCGTAATTTATTAAACAAATAAACCTTTCATTGGGAAAGTTCATTCCTTAATCGCCAGGATGCACCTGTAAGAGGAAAATACCAACTATTGCTTCCATCATGAAAACTGCTATGTTGTGTGTGTGTGTGTGTAGCAGCACCAAGGGGAGCCAGACCACATCAAATTTTGTTTAGAGAACAAAAAACTATAAACATTCTCTCACCACAGCATGGTGGCCACAAGACAAAAAATGTAAACTAAATTAGACCAGGCCAACTTCCACATCACTCTAAGCCTAGCAAGGTTATGACATTCTATTATGTATAATGAATTGTTACTCTATTTAACAATTAATGCAGTAAGATAAGTTAATAACTTGAAAGGTCCACAAACTTTACCCAGATTGAGCCAGGTTGCAATTCATAAACTAACCTTGGTAGATTCTATGGTGACTTCAAGTAATGAGTTACTTGATTTGGCAATAGTATAATGGATTGATTATAGTCAAAATAAAAACCAGCACTTACAATAACAAGTTATAAGCTTTGCCTACATTTCCTTTAAAAAATTATTGATTTCCCGCTCAAACAAATTAATGTTAAATTAATTAATAATATAATTTATTTTTTAATATTTATTTTATGAAAATAGAAAATATTAGTAGTTTAAAAAATAAAAAAATATATATATTATTTTTCTCAAATTGTAATTTAGAATATTTTTGTCAAAATAATGATTTGAAACTATAATTTAGATTATTTTTTATTAATGAAAAAGTAGATAAAATATAAAAATTAAAAAAATATTGTTCATCAAATTAAAAAATTAGTAATAATATGGAAAAAGGAAAAAATTATTTTTTCCCAAATTGTAATTTGGGATATTTTTGCCCAAATTGTAATGTCAAATAATAATTTAAAATATTTTTATTAATTGAAAAAGTAGTAATAATATATATATATATATATATATATATATATATATATATAGCAAATTATAAATAATAAATGGATGACTTTATAAAATATCAGCTACTTTTATAAAATATTATCAATTTTTATAAAATATTAGGGTTTCTAATATATTATTTTGTAAATCGTCAATTTTACAAAATATCAGTCATTTTTATAAAATATTCTTCATTTTTACTAAATATTGGGGTTTCTAGTGTATTATTTTGTAAATTGTCCATTTGACAAAATATCAGTCACTTTTACAAAATATTCTCTATTTTTACAAAATATTGGGGTTTCTAGTGTATTATTTTGTAAATCGTCAATTTTACAAAATATCAACCACTTTTACAAAATACTATTCATTTTTACAAAATATTGGGGTTTCTAATGTATTATTTTGTAAATCATTTATTTTATAAAATATCAGTCACTTTTGTAAAATATTATCCATTTTTACAAAATATTGGGGTTCCTAGTGTATTATTTTGTAAATCGTTCATTTTACAAAATATCAGCCACTTTTATAAAATATTCTCCACTTTTACAAAATATTCTCCACTTCTACAAAATATTAGGATTCCTAATGTAATATTTTGTAAATCGTTTATTTTACAAAATATCAACCATTTTTATAAAATATTCTCCCCTTTTACAAAATATTAGTGTTCCTAGTGTAATATTTTGTAAATCGTTCTTTTACAAAATATCAGTCATTTTTATAAAATATTTTCCCTTTTTACAAAATATTGGGGTTCCTAGTATAATATTTTGTAAATCTTTCATTTACAAAATAAAAACAATTTTTACAAAAAATTTCACTTTTTTACAAAAAAATTCACTTTTTTACAAAATATTAGTGTTTTTAGTGTATTATTTTGTAAAAAAATTATTTTATAAAATATTAGCCATTTTTACAAAATATTCTTCTTTTTTATAAAATATTGGAGTTCCTAATATATTATTTTGTAAAAGTTTATTTTATAAAATATCATAAATTTTACAAAATATTACTTTTTTTTTTTTTATAAAATATTGAGATTTCTAATGTATTAATTTGTAAAAAGTTTATTTTACAAAATATCACCAATTTGGAAAAATTATCACTTATTTACAAAATAATTATTGTTTGTGGTACGCTAATGTCACACCCCAACTCCAGTGGTGCGACGGTCCTAGGACAAGAGTAGGCTTAAAGCCATCATAAACCCGTAGAACTCTTATATCCCGGATCTCATTTATTATTACACATACATATCAAATAAAGATATCATTCAATATTCATATCTAGGATCCATATAAATATAACTCATTTCTTTAGTTATATCATTTCATAATTTCCTCTTGTTCCTTACTGATCAAAAGATGTATCCTACATCATTAAGGAACAAGGGTAACCCAAAAAGGTAATAAATTATACATCAAAATATTATCATCCCCAATAACCAACTACGAAGCTCTAGAGTATACTCCCAATACAAACTGTACCATAATACCATACAATGAATATACATAAACATATTTCAAAACTAATTACAATGGAGGCTTCTTGGAAGAATAAGTCAAGAAACTTGATCTTCTCTACTAACTCCCTCACGAGCTACACTATCACCTGAAATCCACAGAAGAGGAGTGAGCCTTCAACTCAGTAAGATATAAACATGCAATATGAAAGAAATACATACATACATACATATATATATATATATATATATATA
>CANXYC012404099.1:0-14539 GCA_948193065.1 Aleurites moluccanus | reverse complement strand
TAGAACTAATTCAAATAACATGCATAAATACCAATTTCATGCATAAATATATATAAGCATAACAATATAAAGAAATTAAAAATCTCCCCCCGAAGATCTCTATATGGATTTGGTTCAGGCTAAGCTGAGGTGTTACACTCTTCCTCGCATATGCCACCTCGGCAATGCTTCTTCGCCTCTTCGCCTCTTCGCTTTTTCACGAACTGCCACTTCGTACATTCCCTCTTCGCATAATGCCTCTTCGTATAATGCCACCTCGCCTTATCCTCTTCGCCATATCCTCTTTGCCTAATCTTTTTCGCCTTTCTCTTCACCAAGTCCTCTTTGCCTTTGCTCTTCGCCAAATCCTTTTCGCCTTTGCTCTTCTCCAAAGCTCTTGGCCAAATCCTCTTCGCCTTTGCTCTTCGCCAAAGCTCTTCGCCAGAGCTCTTTGCCAACTTCCTCTTCACAAATTACCACTTTGGTAAACTCACCTCGCCACTTCGCCATTTTGCCACTTTGCAAAATGCCTCCTCTCATTTTGCTGGCTTGCCATAACAAAATTCTTCTAAGTTAAAACCCTGCTTGAATAACCCACACTTAGCCAGCTCGCAAATGAGTTACAAATATCCAAATTTACTAATTCTTTTTATCACTTATAATCAACATGCAGGAGCACAATATATCAAAATTTCAATTCAAAAGGACTAACACACAGATCATGGTGACTCTCCAAATTTCACCCAGACTTGCTGCCTTAGAATCTCTCCGAACAAGTCTGATAAAACCAACTCTACACTGAAATACACTTATCCAAAAATTCTAAAATTTTATAGCCATCATCTTAACATACAAAGGAACATTTTTCATGTTTACAACTTTAGTTAATTCTACCTCAGTCATTCCCAGTAATTTCAAACAAACACTACATCCCTGCAGAAACTCTCAACCAGACCAGCCTTGCTCAAATAGACACAACTCATCACTTACACAGAATTTTGCCAAACCATTTTGCAAAATTATAATCAAGATATAAACTCACAACTTTCATGCTTTACACTTTATCAAATTATGTATTTAAGAACATGAAATTATTATTACAAAAATTCTGCAACTGAAGCAAATCAAAATTTCTGAAATTCTCAAACATTCCCATTTAAAATTAAATAATTCTCCGAATATACAAAATTAATAAAACACTACTAAAATGGAAGATATTTCAGTACATTCATCCATCACCTGATTCTTCTATAACACTTTAACCATTAGAATCTATTTATTACGCAATTGCCTGACTTATTGACCTATTATCTTCACCGGTGTCTCTTCATAAGTCAAGTCTTTATCAACCTCAATGGATTGTGGTTATAGGATATGTAATGGATCAGACACATATTTACACAACATAGAAATATGAAACATTGGATGAACATGGCTCAGGTTAGGTGGGAGTGCCAGTCGATAAGACATATTGCCAACCTTCTCTAATATCTCGAATGGCTCGACATATCTAGGTGATAACTTCCCTTTCTTGTCAAATCTCATTACACCTCTCATAAGTGAAATCTTCAAGAATGCATAATCACCTATAGCAAAATGAACATCTTTTTTTTTTTCGGGTCTGCATAACTCTTTTGTCGGCTAAAAGTTGTCTTCATGGTTTCTTGAATAATGTGGATCTTCTCCATAGTCTCTTTGATTAATTAAGTACTTTTTAACTATTTCCCCCCTGATTCCACCCAACACACAAGAGATATATATTTCCTACCATATAATGCTTCATATGGTGCCATGCCAATAGTCGAATGATAGCTATTGTTGTAGAAAAATTCAATCAAGGGTAAGTATTGATCCTAATTCCCTTTAAAGTCCAATACACACAAATAGAATATATCTTCCATTGTCTAAATTGTACGTTCTGATTGCCCATCTGTTTATGGATGAAAGGTCATGCTAAAGTGCAATTGAGTACCTAGTGCCTCTTGAAACTTCTACCAGAACCTTATAGTAAATTAAGTCCCTCTATTTGAAATAAATAGTTAATGGTATGAAATGAAGCTGTACTATCTTGTCAATATACAACTGGGTATACTGAGCAGCTGGTTTTCACTTCTAGGAATTGAGCTGTTTTTGTTAGTCGATCAACTATTATCCAGATAAAGTCATATCCTCGTAAAGTTCTAGGTAAACCAACCACAAAATCCATGGTTACCTGACCCAATTTTCACTATGGAAGTTCTATCTCCTGTAATAGACCTGATGGCTTCTGATATTCAAATTTAACCTACTGACAGGCTAAACAAGTGGAGACAAATTGAGCTACATCCTTCTTCATATTGGATCGCCAATAATGATCCTTTAGATCATAATACATCTTCGTTATTCCAGGATGAACATTTTATAATGCATAATGCATCTCCTTTATAATTCACTCTTTAAGCCCATATACATTTGGCACACATAGTCATTTCCCATATTCCAGTACCCCATTATCAATAGTGAATTCTGGGGCTTTCTTAGCTCGAACATCTTCTTTTAACTTTAATAGCTAAGAATCTCTATCTTGTGATGCCTTAATCTCATCAATTAAGGTTGCCTTCATTTGAAATTGGGCTATCAGAGCTTGGTTTCGATCATGGGTTCCCAATTCAAACTGGACTCCCATATCAAATAATTCTTTCACTCCTCTGATTATTGGTCTCCTTGCAATTGTGATGTGAGCTAAACTTCCCATAGATTTCCTGCTCAATGCATCTGCCATAACATTAGCTTTACCCGGATGATACAATATATGAGAATCATAATCCTTCAACAGTTCAACCCATCTTTGCTGTCGAAGGTTCAGGTTTTTCTGCTACAAAATATACTATAAACTTTTATGATTTGTGTAGATCTCACATTTCTGCCCATATAAGTAATGCCTCCAAATCTTTCAAATCTCTAAGGCAAATACAACTGCAGCTATCTCTAAATCATGTGTAGGATAATTTAACTCATGTTTCTTCAATTGATGAGAAGCATAAGCAATTACTCTCTTATCTTGCATCAGGACACAACTAAGTCCGACCCTCAATGCATCACAATATACTATGAATTTGCCATTCTCTATTGGTAATGCTAGTACTGGTGCCGATGTAAGACATGATTTCAAAGTTTGGAAACTCTTCTCACATTCATCAGTCTACACGAATCTTTCTTGCTTTATGGTCAGTTTAGTTATTGGAGCTGCAATTCTTGAAAAATCTTTAACAAACCGCTTGTAGTAAATGACGATACCTAAGAAAGTCTGCACCTTAGTTACATTAGTAGGCCGTGGCCAATTAGCTAGAACTTCCACCTTATGTGGATCCACTTTAATACCATCTTTTCCCATAATATGGCCAAGGAAACATACCTCTATAAGCCATAATTCACACTTTGATAGTTTAGCATACATCTTATGCTCTCGTAATGTTTGCAACACTATTCTCAGATGCTCTTTATGTTCTTTCTAGCTTCTGGAATAGATAAGAATGTCATCAATGAATACGATGACAAACTTATCCAAATAGGGCTTGAACACCTGATTCATCAGGTCCATAAAAGCAGCAGGGGTATTGGTTAACCCAAATGGCAATACAAGGAATTTATAATGACCATATTGGGTTCTGAAAGCAGTTTTTGACACAACTTCATTCTTAATTCTCAATTGATGATAACATGATCTAAGGTCAATCTTTGAAAAATAACTGGCTCTTTGCAATTTATCAAACAGATCATCAATACGAGGCAATGGATATTTGTTCTTAATGGTCACCTTATTCAACTGTCTGTAATTAATTCACATTCACAGTGAACCATCTTTCTTCTTAACAAATAACACAGGAGCTCCCTACAGTAATCTACTAGGTCTGATAAACCCCTTATCCAGCAAGTCTTGCAACTTCATTTTTAACTCTTTTAGTTTTGTTAGAGCCATTCTGTAAGATGGGATTGAAATATGGTTTGTACCCAAATAAACTTCAATCTCAAACTCAATTTCCCTCTTTGGTGGCAAATATGGCAAATCTTGGGGAAACAAGTCTGAAAACTCATTGATAATAGGAATATGATCAACTCCCTTTGAAGTCTTCTGAGTATCCATTACATTTACCAAGTATGCAGGATATCCCTTTCGTAGGAGTCTCCTTACCCCAATAACAAAAATGAATTTAATTCCCAAATCACTCTTATCACCCTGATACTCAAATTCATCATGCCCTTCTTATTGAAATTTAATCTTCTTTTCATAACAGTCAATTACTGTATGATAAGTGGTTAACCAATCCATTCCTAATATCACATGTAATTCTAGTACAAGAAATTCTACTAGGTTAATTGGTAAAATTCTACCTTCTATTTCTATTTTACAACCCGAATATTCATATTTTATCTCTATGCACTCACCCAAAGGAGTAAATATTTCTAAGGGAATTGAAATCAATTGTTTTTCAATTTCTAATTTATATGCAAATTTAGGTGATACATGACATGGCACAAGAATATTTGAGCTATTTCATATGACATAGGAATCTTACCTGTTACCGTCTTTCTTGATCTTTGAGCTTCCTGAGCATTAACTACAAAGACCCGACCTTGCCATCTACCAACTGGTGCCTGACCACTAATTTATCCTTGTCCTAATCCTCTGCCTCTGCCTCTACCCTTTGTGTCCCTCTGGTCATTGGTTCAATGGTTAAGTATTCTTATCTATTCCAAAAGCAATGGAAGAGTGCACTTGGAAAAGTAAACAGAGCATGCATGATAAGTACTGTTATCTATTCCAAAAGCAAAGTAAGTCTTAAAATTCGAGGATAAATTTTCTTAAGGTAGGGAGAATGTAATACCCGGAATTTGGAATGTTAGAGTAAATATATATTTGTTCATGTTTGTTTGATGAATGTTAGCATACGTATGTGTATATGCATAGTAGATAATCTAGAATTTATCATGATTGAGTATAGATTACTCCTAGAATGATTATATGTTGAGACATGATGAGTTATGAATGATTTTGGGGTGTTAAACATGTATATATATAAGTTGATTGAGTTTGGATAAGTTAGAATGGAGAAACATGAGAGATTCTCATCAGTAAGCCTTTCACGGGAGTGAAGTTTCCTCACAGGTGTGAAGTGCTCTTCACGGGTGTGAGACATCATTTACCACCATGAGAAAAGCTTCTGTGTAAATTGGCCAACTCTTCAGATTAGTCTTCACGGGTATGAAACGTCCCTTCACGGCCGTGAAAAAGTGCTTCGAATCCAACGTGAACAGTGGCCTTCATGGCCACGAAACCTATTTATGAGCGTGAAGACACAGACCTATAAATATCCGACTCTTCTTTTTCATTTTCAAATTTCATTTATTTCGTTCCCTTCTCTTTCTCCATAAATACACTTCACCCACCCATAAATTCATTAAATTCTCTTCTTAAACACTTATTTCATCTCCATTAACACAAGAATCAAGAATCAAACCTTCAAGAACTTCAAGAATCCATATTTCTCAAGAATCTCCATTCTAGGGTTTCAAGGTAATTTTCTTAAAACCCATTTCTAAGTTCAAGTTAAGTTAATCTACGGCTAGAATAGATGATTATAAGTTATGTATAGATATTTATGAGCCTTAGATAGCATTTACTATGGATTACATGAAATGTTCAAGGATTTAAGGTTTTGGGTGAATAGTAGCTATTCATCCAAATCTTTAATGTTCTTCTAAGAGATGTTAAAATGGATGTTAGAAAGCATAATAAAGCTTCTCAAAATGATTAAATCATAAAAACTATAACTATATGAACATGTATGATTAAACCCTAATTTATGGATGTTGGGATTTTGATTTAGGCATGGAAACCACAAGAGACTAAGGAATAATTCATGCTTCTCATATTATAAAAGAGAATATTTTGCAAGGAATTGCTTTAAGGTAAGTATGAACTATGCTAATGTATACTACTCTTTATAAGTTTATGCTTGTTACTTCTTCCTTTCTATATATGCTTTATTGAACCCATTGTTGTTGAACCAAACTAATAAAATCATAATTGTTAACTATTAATTGTTAAGACCCTCTAAATGAGTCAATTTCATGAATGACTTGGTCATCGTTTTTTTTGGACCAAGATCATTATATATATATATATATATATTTATTTGTATGATTGAATAAATATACATAAATATGTGATCATATTCTTGTGACCACTATGTTTCTTGATAATATGTCCAAGTTATGTATATAATCCTTGACCCACATGTAAATATAATGCTTTTTCTAATGAGAGTTAGTTCATTGGTCCAATGTGCATATTGAGAACCTAGCTGACAGGGTTTTAGTCAGTGTTGCTCCCAGTTGGGGACCAGAAACACTAGGCATGTGCCCTGTGCAAGCACATGGAGATGTTGAGGTGATAAGGTGCACCAATACTCTTATATTTCATGCTATGCTATGATCTGTTCTGAGTTCTATTTCATGATATGATTTATAGTGCCATTCATTGTGGGCACTCACATATTAAAGAAACCATGATTGTTCATGTTATGATTCCTTGTGCCATGATTTTCATTATCTCTTTCCTTATTGTATTCCAAAAGTATATTGAATAAATGTTCAAGTTCATACTTATCCTCTATATCTTTATAATACTTGTAAGCATTAGTGTAGTTTATATCTTACTGAGTTGAAGGCTTACTCCTCTTCTGTGGATTTCAGGTGTTAAAATAGCCTACGAGAGTATTAATATTGAAGATAGAGCTTCTTGATCCTTTCTCCACAAGAAGACTCGTTATGTAAAATTTTATCTATTATGTTGCAATTAAGTATGTACTTATATATTTATTTATTGAGAAGTTATTCTTAGAGCTCCGTAATGATGTTTGGAAATACTATTACAATAGTTGCTTGGAAAGTATGCTTTTAAAGTTTCCCTTACAACTTGTTGAGTTTTAATAAGAAAGCCTATAATGACATGATAGGCCAAGATAACACAATGATGATATATGTATGATATGAGTATGTGATGTACTTTGGATCCAAATTATATTGCATTCTACGGGTTTATTGTGGCTTTATGCCTAATCTTGCCTTAGGACTATCATACTGTTGGAGTTAGGGTGTGACAATTATATAGGGAGGCATGCAATCCCCATCTAAACCTACTGATAAGGTATGCTTCAGTAGGTACAATCTTGCTGGCATATTTACTCAGCCTGATAAACTCATTGGCATACTCTTCTACACTCAGGTTGCCCTGTTCCAACTGTTCAAACTGAATTATATTTATGTTTTTAACTCCCTTTGTAAAAAATTCATCCAATAATACAGCCCTGAATTATGCCCAAATCGGTGGTGCATCACTGTATAATTGTGTCTCAATGTTCCTAGAAAACCAAGTCCAGGCCTTCTCTTTTAATAATAAACCAATAAGCTCCACCGCTCTGACATCTGTACATGAAAGTCTTCTTATCACCTTTTCTATTTACTCTAGAAAATTAATAACTTCCTCATCTTTTCCACCTTTATATTTTGACAGACTCAGCTTCAGAAAGTTAAGCATGCTGATTCGACCCTCATCAATCACTCTGCGACCCTCATGTATCACTGGCTCAACTGGTGTAGCAACAGATGGCACAGGTACTGGTGAAATAACTAGTGTAATGACTGGTGGTGCAGATGGTGGCACTACCTATTTTTCCCTTCTCAATTCCTGTAGTTCTCTTCTCAATTCTAGCATTCCTTGCATCATTTCCAATCTCCAGGGATCTTCAGCTTCCCTGGTTTCCTCTATCCTTTTTCTAGACCTAGGAGATTCCTCTATAATCAATGACTCATTTGAGGCCACTTTTGCCTTTCTACTAAGCTCTTCTAATCTCCTAGGTGTAGGTTTAATAGCCCGTTCATGTTCTCCCATAGACATCTTAATCACTATAATAGACAAACACAATTAGTTAACACGTATGATTATCGCGGAATAAACACATATTTAATGAATACAACAAATGACAAGACAAGATTTCTTATGCTCCATGGTTCACCTATTTCTTATTAACACATGTCTATGTGCTATCAGTATATTTATGCTTTGATACCACCTCTGTCTCATCCCAATTTTAGAACATGACGGTCCTAGGATGTAGGAACAACTTAAGGCTACCGACACCCATGAAACCCTTCTATAACTTGTAAATATCACCTATTATAACATATCTAGATCCATATAATCAGACTATCTGTCATCATTTGTGATCATATATAATCTCAACACATCTCATATATATATAATATCAGTAACTAATAATATTACAAACCATATTAAGCTCAATCATCCCAATAATTTACATATCCATGGAGCATCTAAAATTGTACAAGGAAAATATATACAAGTTCCATATTTACATTATTACAACACAGTTGGATCCACTAAAAGGGTGGATACCAAATATAGATGTATAGGCACTATGAGATATAATAACCATGTATATATAATAGATACTGGGCCATGAAATACATATCATTATCATTATAGCATGTAAATAACATAAGGTGGATCAAACCCTATGACCAGGACCATAACTGAGCTATTTAGGCAAGTAAACACATATAAAATCATTATCCTTAACAAAGGGACATTATAGTATAGGCAAAATGCCACAAAAATCATTTAGGATACAAGTTCAAAATATGTCAAGAAGACACATTTACATTAGTGATAAAGAAAGTCACCCATTTTAGCAAATTTAGTAACAATTGGATTCTTAAGAAAATTAACAAAGGTCATTTCGTCGAGCACTTGGTGTGTACCAATTTAGGACAAAATAAATATAGTTTTGGGACATATTGATCAAAAGGCAAAGTTCAGAATTCAAGCTCCAATGGCAACAAACACAAAGGCATTCTCAAATAGGGTTTATATACATTAATAAATAACACTATAGGAGCTTGAATTCAAGGAAAATTCAAAGGAATGAAAAATATCAAAAGGATGTAGGTTTCATATTCATTTGAAATTAATCAAATGAAGGTTTGAACATGCGTAATAACATACATACGAATCACCAGATCCGACGGTTTGATCGTTTAAGCGATAAAACGCCTATTTGCCTATAACAGGCAAAAGCAGTGTTTTTCAGTTTTTCTTCTATTCTACAATCAATTTTACCACATATTTAGCCTTGAATGGATGCTAAATATCATATTTAAACATTAATTAGAATTATGAAAACCTATATAGAAAATCCAATTTTAACATAAACCTAATTTTAGGTTTTCTCCAATTTCAATCCAATATTGAAATCTATCAATCTAATCATGTTTGTAATTATTCATATAGCTTAAATGAATCAAAAATGAAGAAAACATCATCCTCACCTGAATTCTTCAAGTTGCCAAAATTTAGGTTAGGGTTTCCTTCAATTTCTAGCTTGAATTTCTTGGAATTTTTTATGGACACTAGTTTAATAGAGTTTTCTATCGATTTTACTTGAAATTTGGAAGAAATTGGTGGAGTTTTTGGTGGAGGAAGTTTCAGCTATAACAATGGAGGAAGGAGGAGAATTTTCTTATTTTTGAAGAATTAGATGGCTATTTATATTAATTAACTTTCAGCTAATTCGATTTTCCCCCCGACACTTCTCATATTCACATTTTGAACTCAAAACTTTTAACTATTTATCTTTTTATTCCATTTCAATTTTGAAACAATATTTCTTATATCTCCAGTTTATGAGTCTAAAGGTGATATTAAAAATTTAAAATTTCGAACCTGTTCGTTAATCGAAACGTCGACGTGCTTACCTATCTACAGGTCGATTTTTAGCGATTTGTCAAATCGCGCAAGTATGATGTTCTAATATTTAAATCAAATTTATTTATACTTAAATAACATATATTTAAGGCCTTATGGAAGAAATTTGAGGGTTTTACAGAAACACTCACCCAAAATCCAAATCAGAATCCAAAAATAGTGAAACCGACCTACTGTCCCACTTGCCTAAAGCAAGATCCCAAAATAATGAAACTGACCCACTACCCCAAAAATGGAGTCCCAAAAATAGTGAAATCGACCCACTTTCCTACTAGTAAATTGATCCAGTTACCCGAAAATACTTTGTCCAATGAAACTAACCTGTCAAAATCCAAATAGTGAACCTGAACAACTAAACATAAAACCATACTGAACCTATGCCTAAATTGACCTGTGGATCTGACCAACCAAAATTATGAACCTAACCTACTGACTTAGAGGTATCCTTTTTCTCAAAAGTCATTCATAACAAAACCAGACTTACCCTTAGTGGGACTTACCTGTCACTATGCATAGCAAACCTACACCTTTCTTTACTAACAACTCATAACTGGATCCTTTTCCTTTCCCTTTAATGAGAGGTACCAATGGATGAAGAGATCGACCCTGAAACTATGAACACCTTGCTCACTACCTTTCTCGAGAGACAAAAAGACACCTTTCGAGCTGTCTTAGAGGCCCAACAGAACATGTTTGTTGAAACCCGGAATAGGCAATGCCAATTTATAATCTAGAAAGTAAAATGGATGTTTGAACAAATTATCAACACTCCTCCTCCACCTCTTCAAAATACCAACCCATCTACCTCAACTCCTCCTGTTATTAACTTGACTAATAATGGGAAGGCCCCTATCCACTATACTGCTCACACCATACCTTCATTCTCTCTGAATTTTTTCAGGGAGGAGATGAACCTATTACAACTTTACATATAAGGCTTGAAAACTGATGGGGAAATTCAAGGCCATGGATATAACCCTTAAAAATCTAAAGAGACACGATGATATGATAGACGTGGACTTCTTAGCCTTGTTCCTAAATGCTAGGCTCCCCTCCAAGTTCAAGATGCCCTCCATGGACAAATTTGATGGCACCACTTATTGCAAAACCCATTTGAAGATGTATGTGGGGGCAATGACTCCATTGGGTGTTGACAATGAGATCCTTGCCCAGTTATTTCAATAATTTTTTAACTGGTGCTGCTGTTAGATGGTTTTTTGACTTGGATGTTAATTTCAAAAAGACTTGGGATGATAATGCCTTTATTAAGCAATACCACTATAACATAAAGGTGGATATTACTTGATGAGACTTTGAGACCACCAAATAACAGTCGAAGAACTCCTTCTCTTCTTTTTGACCAGGTGGAGATCAAAGGCAGCCCAAATGGTAAACTGTCCTAATAAGCAAGAACAAATCAATATCCTTGTCAAGAACCTTCTGCTAGTCTACCAAATTCACCTCCAAACACAATACTTCATTGACTTCATAGCCCTTGTTGCCATAACCTCCAAGATTTAGTGCTTGATCTAAAATGGACAAATCAAGGATCAGTCTTCTACCTCTAGCTCTTAATACCGGAGGAACCCCAATTACACTTCCAACTATACCATAAACCTCTCCACTAATTAGAAAAGTGGAGAAATATCCAACATCTCTATCCACCAACCTATGAGACTGGAAAAAATGTCCTTCACAAACTTGGGCCTCCCTCTCAGTACTATTTATAAGAAAGCTTTGGAAGTTAAACTGATCAAGCCTTTAAAGCCTAGGTCTCCACCAAAACATGTACCAAAGTGTTGGAATATGAATGAATATTGCGACTATCATCAGTCCAAGGGGTATAAGACTAATGACTGTAAGAACCTGAGGCACAAAGTTTAGGACCTTATGGATAATAAAGACATCCTTCTCCTAAGGAGGAAACCAAACATAAGCACTAATCCACTCATAAATCACCAACCAAATATCCATTTCATCCAATCATCTGACTATGAGTTTGATTTAGTCTTCTTGATTAGGTCAAACTCTAACTATTGTTATGATCTCAATCTGAATGACTTTGTGAAGGAGATTGATGCCATAACCAGAAGTGGCAGATTTACCCAACCTCCGACACATCCCATCCAGCAATCATCCTCTTTATAGCCTATACCCTACCAACTGAAAAAATAAAAGCCTCAAGTGAGCCTAATGAGGATGTTGTCCTCAAACAACTAAAAAGGACTAGGCCAACATCTCTATATGGAGTCTCATCCAATCATCCTATCCTTATCGCTAAGCTCTTTGTAAGGCTTTGAATCAATGCTAGGCTCCTATCAATATCTCCCTAAAAACTATAGTTGCCTCTCTCACCAACTCCACAAAAGCCACATCTATCTCTTTTAATAACTATGACAAACTAATGGTAGAAATAAGCCACAATAATGCTCTCTATATCACTTTCATGACTAGGGGTAAGACAATACCTATGGTGTTGGTTGACATTTTGTCTGCATTGAATGTCTGCCCATATAAAGGTAGCAAGTTGCCTAGGCCTCGAAGCTTCAAATTTCACTCCCTCTGATCAAATAGTGAGGGCTTATGATGATACAGAGTGGGAAGTACTAGGGGTAGCTACTTTGGATGTGACTGTTGGACTAATCACCACCCCATTCCATTTCAAGTTATAAATATGCCTGCCTATTTTAATTTGCTCCTGGGTAGGCCTTGGATTTATTAGGCCAAAGCCATCCCCTTATCTCTCTATCAAAAGTTGAAATTCCCTCATAGGACCTTCATCGTCACAATAACGGGTGACATGCATGGAAAGAGCGACGTCTTGCCTGCTATACCAATCCTGAAAATCCAACCCGAATTGACTGAGGTGCCATTATCAGGATTCTCATTTGATACCGCCTAGTTTATCCAAGAAGAAGAAGGTAAATAACTAATTTCATTTGGCTTTGAACCCTTTGAGAATATTATTGTGGCTAACATTCTGAGGAACATGAATTATTTTCTTAGCCTAGGACTTGGAAGAGGCCAGCAATGGATCATTTCCTTCAATGATTAACCAGTTGCTAATCCACCTTTTAGGCTTATATATTAGCCCACTGAATTAGACTTGAAAGAGGTACAACAAGGACTCAAGCCCATAAGGTAGGTAAAGCCTATAATTGAGAGATGTGGCCTTACTTTCCCACTATAAATGGGTATTTTATGAAAGAAGCAGAAAATTTCCCCTACTGTGGATTCTCCGAACCCTTTTATTGTCCTATAACTAAGAAACTAACCCCTAGCCACTCTCTTTGAACATGTTTTCATGATAGAAGATGAAGTAGAAACAAACCCTACATAGCTCATCCAACCATCCCAGGGCCCATTTGACAATTGGCACTATAAGAAGCAAGTTAGCCTAAAAGTCAAGTTAACAGTCAACTATCTAGTCGAATTTGAGTCTAAGTCAAAAACATATCCTAAATTAGAGTTTGAGTTAATTGAGTCATTTTCTTCTTTTGAGTCCGTTATTAATGTCCCTAGTTTGTCTTGTAATTTTGATATAACCGAAGACAATGGAACTTTCATTGGTAATGAAAAGTTTAATCTTTCTTATTTTCCTGTGTCTACCTTTCCACTTACTATTTAATCCAATTTGAATGAAATATCAAAAGAAAGAGAAAAATGAAATAAATAAAGAAAGTAAAGAATCGGTTAATCTTGACACTGATGATAAAATGAAAATCACATACATTGCATTATTATACTTTGATAAAACAACTTTATGCATTGTTATTAAGGAGTATATGGATTGGTTCACATGGGAGCCTAAGGACATGATAGGGATTGATATGAGCATAGTCGTTCACATAATTTTGACCTATGATCACATCAAGCCTGTTAAGCAGAAAATAAGAAGACTTAAAGCAGAATGGTCTTTGAAGGTTAAGGAAGAAGCAATGTAGTTATTGGACAATGAGTTCATTGAGCCCATTTCTTATCCATCATGGTTGGCCAACATAGTACCGGTCCCCAAAAAGGATGGGAAAGCAAGAGTGTGTATGGACTATATAGATCTAAACAAAGCTTGTCCCAAGGACAACTTCCCTCTACCCCACATTGACTTACTGGTTAATCACATGGCAGGATCTGAAGTGGTATCCTTGACTAACCCACTAGACAATGAGAAAACAACCTTCTTAAATGAGTGGGGCACATACTACTGCAGGGTCATACCATTTGGACTCATAAATGCTGGAGCAACTTATCAGAGAATGGCCACTACCTTTTTCCATGACATGATCTATAAAGATGTCGAAGTATATATGGATGATATAGTCATCAAGTCCAAGACAACGTAAAGGCATTTGGATGCTTTGAGAAGGTTCTTCTAGAGACTAAGACAGTACAACCTAAAATTGAATACAGCTAAGTGCTTGTTTGGGGCATCCTCCGGGATATTTTTGGGACATATGGTCAGTAAGAAAGGCATAGAAGTGGATCTGACCAAATTAAAAGCCCTTCTAGAAATGCTTCCTCCTAAAATAGAAAAGGAGATTAAGGGTTTCCTAGTACGGCTACAGTACATCAGCCGGTT
The DNA here is from genome assembly GCA_948193065.1 of Aleurites moluccanus. NCBI lineage: Eukaryota > Viridiplantae > Streptophyta > Magnoliopsida > Malpighiales > Euphorbiaceae > Aleurites > Aleurites moluccanus. The sequence goes on along the minus strand of CANXYC012404099.1, from coordinate 158 downwards.
CATGTCACGACCCAACTTGGGAGCCGCGACGGTCCTAGGGTACGGGTGTTACTTATGCTACCAGTACCACGAAGAACCCATAAAATTGTACTATATGGCATGCAATACAATAACAAGCTCAATATGGCTTGACAATTCTATGAAAAATTGGGCAGCAT
>CANXYC012403479.1:0-15760 GCA_948193065.1 Aleurites moluccanus | reverse complement strand
GGAATCGGGAGTTTCTTCACAACCAGTATCTTCAGCTGCTTCTGATCGACTTGGCAGTAGCATTGCAGATCCTTCATTGAACACAAGGGATGCACTGGATAAATATCAGATTGTTGCACAAAAGGTTACCTTTTGAACCCTTGTCTGAAGAGAACATTTGTAATAATCTGGTCTTTTTAGTATATAATTTCCCATGTCCTCTCAATTAATTCTCAAGTTCTGGACTAAAGAAGGGCCTTGTATTTGTTGACATGAATTCATTTAGCCATACATCTTGTTTATTATTTCCTTTGGTTTAGCTGTTAATTTTTTATGATCATATTCTTGCTGACATGCATCTTAAATGTTTTCAGTTGGAGGCTTTGGTTAATGGTGATGCTAGGGAAGCAGAAATCCAGGTACTTTTTTTGCCCCCTTCCCCTTGGTATGTGTTGCTATGATTTGCAGTATTGAATACATCATTATTGGTAAAGTTAAAAAATCTTAATCCCAAACGTGTTGGAGAGGGCTTAATGGATCCTTTTCCTCCTTTTGTTCTATTCTTTTTGTGATTATTATTTATTTACAATGATTTTTCTTTAAGTGGAATTGAAATACATATTAAATTCATTCATACTTGTTTAAATTTCTGTTCAGGGAGTAATTGCCGAGGTTCCTGAAATCATTCTCAGATGTGTTAGTCGAGATGAGGCTGCCTTGGCTGTGGCACAAAAGGTGTGCTTCTACTTTCTAGTGGTTTATATATGTTAAATTTCATGCCTGGCTATCTATTTTGCTGCTTATGATTTTCTGTACAATGTTAATTTCTAGTTAAGCAATTGAAGGAAACCAATTCTGATGCAAATTCATTTGTATTCACTTAATGCATCGGGATGCAAATTCATTTGTATTCATTTAATGCATCGGGTTCTTTCATATTTTTATACAGGTTTTCAAGGGTTTATACGAAAATGCTTTGAACAATTTTCATGTTAATGCTTGTCTTGCAATTCTTGCTGCTATTCGTGATGTTTGCAAGCTTGTGGTTAAAGAACTCACTAGTTGGGTATGTGTTACTTCATCTCTTTACAATATGATGTGGTTATGATACCCTGCTTTTTTTTTTAAATGAATGCAGACCTTAGTTTGCTTCTTTGATGTGAGAAATTAGTCCCTAAGACCAGAGTCGTGCTCGTGCTAGGCACAAAGTGGTGTCCAAACTAGAATGTGCCTGGGGAACCACAGGCCTTCTAGGGAACTAATCTGTCATTTGAAGTAACTCCACGCTGTGGGCTTGGTGTTTGATGGCCTTCACTGTTAGCCAGTTCTATGGTTTAGTAGTTATGCATATATATAATTCCATAATCCTTCTAATCCATGGGTTTTAATGTCCGTATCAAACAAGAGATTATATGAATGATGGAACTAAAACACAGATTTTTATTTTCATGGATTTAAAAACCCTCAATTCAAACTTTGCCTAAGATCATTATGTGATCTAAACATGTACAGATATTCTACTCGTATTTCGATTTCATAACTTCCATCTATTTCCTGCAGGTGATTTACTCGGATGAGGAGCGAAAGTTCAACAAAGATATTACTGTTGGGCTTATACGCAGTGAATTGCTCAATCTTGCAGAGTACAATGTTCATATGGCGAAACTTATTGATGGAGGAAGGAATAGTATGTATAAATTTTTATCATTTAGAGTCTAAAACAATTAATGTAAATTGATTAATTGCATGAAATATGCAGAGGGTGCAACCGAGTTTGCAATTTCCCTTATCCAAGCTCTGGTTGTTGAAGAATCCAAAGTTATATCCGAACTCCACAATCTTGTCGATGCATTGGCTAAGGTTTTTTGTTCATTTTTCCCTTTTTTCTTATGGTTGGATTGGATTGAATGCTCTTTCTTTTTCTAGTTTCTTAGTTATTCTCACTTGCAGCTTGCTGCAAAACCTGGATCTCCTGAATCATTACAACAGCTGATTGAGATTGTCAGAAATCCTGTTGCTGCTAATTCTGCTGCGTTATCTGGTTTTACAGCTGTAAAAGATGACAAGTCTAGACAGCCGAGAGATAAAAAAGTCAGCTTAGATGCCGTGCTTAGTATATTTTTTTATATTTTTCTCCCATTCTTATGCTGAAACTTATCTTTTTCTTGTGGAAATGGGCTGTGAATTAGGCTATAGTTAACAAGGATGATTACAACAATGTTGAGTCTGTAGAGCCAGATCCAGCTGGTTTTCGTGAGCAGGTATAGCTCAAGTTCTCTTACAAGTTTCAAAATTTCATTGAATTTTAGCTACTATTGATATGTGATTCAAAATCCAATCAATAACACTACAGTTGTACGATCCTTGATGACTTCAATTGCTTTTCAATGCTGTAATTTGTTCAAATGTGCACGATTGAAATGTTTGGTTTAGACAGAAGTTGCTTTTGTTCCTTGGATTTATTAAAAAAGATTTGTATAACTATTTTCCTGGATATAAAATGAGGTTGCAGTCGTTACAGAGTCGTCATTTTTATATTGTTCTCCCCTTGTTCATTTGAATTCTGAATCTTTGTTCTAAATGCTTTAATAATCTTTTAAATGTTTGTGTTGATGCCACCATTTTATGTAGGTTTCTATGCTATTTGCGGAGTGGTACCGCATATGTGAACTTCCAGGTGCAAATGATGCAGCTTGTACTCGTTACATTTTACAATTGCATCAAAATGGATTGTTGAAGGGAGATGATATGACAGATCGATTTTTCCGCATTCTGACGGTATTTTTTTTTTTTTTGCTGTGTTGACTTTTTTGTTTTTGGCATAATGGTGAAGATTTTAATTATATTCCCATCATTCCAGGATCTCTCTGTTGCACATTGCTTATCCTCAGAGGTAATTAATTCAGGTGCACTTCAAACGCCTCAACAAGCGCAGAGCTTGTCCTTTCTTGCCATTGATATTTATGCAAAACTTGTCTTTTCAATCCTTAAGGTAATCATTTGTGCTTATGAGTAGATTTTGTTGCTTTCTTGAACCTATGCCACAGGATGTAACTTATCTAAATGTACATGTAATTTGAATTTTAGGGGGAGCAGGGATCAAGTAGATTTTTCCTTTTGTCGAAGGTGAATCTTCTTTCCCCTTTTTTTAATTTTTTTTTTCCTATTGTATTCTATATGATATTTATGTCTTTAAACAGATATTGGCTGTGACTGTGAGATTTATACAAAAGGATTCAGAGGAGAAAAAAACTTATTTTAATCCAAGACCTTACTTCCGATTGTTTGTGAGTTGGCTGTTGGACCTTGTCTCTCCCGATCCTGTTATTGATGGTGCAAACTTTCAGGTTGGCCCTTTTGCATTACTTAGAGATTTTTCCTTGCCTTTCCTGGAATAACATTAGTTTTATGTTCTGCAGATCTTGACATCCTTTGCCAGTGCATTCCATAATTTGCAGCCCCTTAAAGTTCCTGCATTCAGGTTAGCATTGTCCATATATTTAAGGTTTGGCTGATTGTGAGGTGATAAAATACAATTAATGGATGAGTGATATGGTGCAAAGATACAAGGACTCTTTGTTGCTGTGCTCTAGACTTGTCAACCATTAAAAAGCTGTGGAATTTATGAGATTTCTACTTTTTTGAGCTTAGACATTTTATATCAGGAAGCTTTTTTTTAGTTTTGTAGTTGCTTTTTCATTTTTAGTGTGCCTGCCTGACTTGGTTAAAAAAATTTCTTCAGTTTTGCATGGCTCGAGTTAGTGAGTCACAGGAGTTTCATGCCAAAATTGCTCTCTGGAAATGCTCAGAAGTGTTGGCCCTATGTCCAATGCTTGCTGGTAGACTTGTTCCAGTTCCTGGAGCCATTTTTGAGGAGTGCTGAACTAGGAATGCCAGTATGCCAATTCCACTTGCTGATTATTTGCATTAAAACTTATTGTTTTCATTGCTCTGATTCATTTCGTTATATTTATGCAGGTTCACTTCCTGTATAAAGGGACTCTAAGGGTGCTGCTGGTGCTACTTCATGATTTTCCAGAATTCCTGTGCGCTTATCATTTCACCTTCTGTGATGTGATTCCTCCAAGCTGCATACAAATGCGGAATATTATCCTCAGTGCATTCCCTCCCAATATGAGGCTACCAGATCCATCTACTCCTAACTTGAAGGTTTCCATTTATCATAATTATTTTGATGTTTCTTTTACAATAAATCCTATAATAAAATGCTTGGTTCTTGTGCTGATACTTGATGACTTCATTCCATGTTTCAATTTTGCAGATTGATTTGCTGCCAGAAATAAGGGAGGCTCCTCACATACTTTCTGAGGTTGATGCTGCTCTCAAGTTAAAGCAGATGAAAGCTGATGTGGACGAGTATCTCAAGGTATTTTTGTTTCTCCCTTCACTCTTTACATAGGTTTAATGAATTATTTTTATTCTTTAATTACTGAAGACTCTGAGGCAGTGTTTGTTTCCTTGTTCAGTTATTAAGCTCATTATTTCCTCATTCCTAATATCTGAACTGCTTTCACCATTATAATTTTTCTTCTGATCTAGTGTCACTCCATTATAATTTCTTTAAATTGTTTATTGAAAATTCATGAAGTATTGATGTATGTGTCTTTTACCATGAGTTATCCCTCTTTAGCAGTATCTTCTCAAATTTTTATTTTGAAACTATTTACAGACAAGACAACAGGGTTCTTCATTCCTGACAGAATTGAAACAGAGGCTACTCCTTTCACCAAGTGAAGCTGCCTCTGCTGGCACCCATTACAATGTACCATTAATCAACTCACTTGTGCTTTATGCTGGGATGCAGGTACACTTTGGTCTTCTATTGATACATATTTTATAGTTATTTCTATCATCGCCAGTACTGCCTGCTGTTATTCATGTTTGGAATTCTACTCTAGTTATAATTTACCATGTGTGTGGGTATTGATTCCTATAAATATCTTTTTTTGATGCAGCTTATATCTAAATTAGTAATATTTTATCAATTTTAGAACTGTTTGCAAATTCATGTTTGGTAAACACAAAGTTCATTTGCATTGTTTTTCTTGTTTGATTTTGAAAATTCCCTTGAACTTCAGGCCATCCAGCAGCTACAGGCAAGAACACCTCATGCACAGTCAACAGGAAACACTACTCCTCTAGCGGTTTTACTGGTGGATGCTGCCTTGGATATTTACCAGACTCTTATACTGGAACTGGACACTGAAGGGCGGTACCTCTTTCTGAATGCTGTCGCAAATCAACTGCGCTATCCTAACAACCATACACATTACTTTTCTTTCGTCCTGCTTTATTTGTTTGCTGAATCAAACCAGGTAAAACATTATTTGTATTGACGGTTAGTTGCTCAAAAGTCGAAATATACTTATTTTTCTTTTTCTGTAGTCCCATTTTGTTCTGTTAGAACAGTATGTAGCAGGAAAATATAATTGTGAAATGATCTCGTGGATAGACACGACATTTTTATATTCTACTATTGTCCATTTATTGGATTCTTCAATGGTGGATTGTAATTTAATCTGTGCTCTTTCTACAGAATGGTTAGCGTTTGTATTTTGTCTATGAAAATTGGCTTTAGGAACTTTGATAATTTATATGATTTGTTTAGTTGCTTCATTACCCTTTTTTTTTTTTTTTTTTTGTGGTAATCGCATTTCATTTTTGAGTTTTTCATGTTTTACTTGTTTTATGGGCAGGAAATTATTCAGGAGCAGATTACAAGGGTGCTGTTGGAGCGCTTAATTGTTAATCGTCCACATCCATGGGGCCTTCTGATCACCTTCATTGAGCTCATCAAGGTAATGTTTAGTTGGGGAAATACGATATCTAGCTTTTCTCTTTCTTCTTTTTTCTCCATCTTTCTGTGGTGCTCTCCTCATTTCTCACGCAAATGAATTTTTGTTTCCTTGCAGAATCCTAGATACAACTTCTGGAATCGATCCTTCATAAGATGTGCTCCAGAGATTGAAAAACTATTTGAATCAGTCGCAAGATCATGTGGTGGGTTAAAGCCTATAGATGAGAGCATGGTCTCAGGCTGGGTTTCTGAGGGCACACACTGAAGCTTTTGATGTGTGTGTGATTTATTCCCCATTTGTAATCTACATATTGTTTTGTAGTTTACAATTAAAAGCACTGATGAGATAAAATACATTTTGTAAATCGCATAAAATAGGGTAATTGAATAACGATCGTCTTTTACCAGGTCATCATATTTTGGATCTTTTTCTGTGGTTGTTAATGTTCTTTTCTTCCCCTTGCCTATCTCTTGAACCTATTAAAATATTTAGCTTATGATTATTTTGATGGAAGTGGAGAGAAGAAAAAGGGAGGGAGGGAAATAAAAGTAATTTCCTTTGTTTGGTTAACTAAGAAGAAATAGAAGGGAAAAGAAATAAGAGGTTTCTCATTTACTCGTTCAAGTTTAAAAAAAAATAAAATTATTTTGGAGTAAGAAGATAATTAGAAACATTAATTACTCGTTCATTATTTTTTTTCAATTGTTAGAAACATAAATTTCTTCTATTTTTTATACGAAAATTTGAATAATATAAAAGAAATTAGAATTTTTTGTTTTTCTTTTTTATGTTCTTTAATACAACAAACAAAGCGTAAGATAAATTTTAAATAGCATGGGATATATGTACGTTGTTAACCGTCAACTATTCGGGATTTCTGTTGTTTGTTTGTTTGTTTTTTTTACCTCCCGTGTGCCACACAAATTAATAATCGAAGGTAATTTTATTTATTGTTTACTGTAATTATTAAAATGTCTTCTACCGTAGCATCTCCATCTTTTTCAGTTGGAAATAATTAGTGTTGTGACACCTAAAAATAAACTATATATTTTTCTCATATTGATATTTTTATTTTAAATGAATATAAATATAAATTTATGATACAAATGAAATTAGAAAAAAAAAATAACTCGGATTTCAAATCACACTTTCTAAATCAATTCTAAAAATAAATCTAATTAAATAATGAATTATAAAGTGGGTCAGGCAATGAATCAACAAAACCACGAGAGAATAACTGAAACATAAGGATTTTAGCAATGATAAGCTGTTAAATGATTTCGTTGCGAGCTGTTCCATGTAAGAATGATTTATGCAATTCTTGCAAATAGTTAGTGGAATCCAATCAAAATCAAAATTAAAAGACCCGTGAAATGCTCCAGGTATCTAGTTCACTTGCAGCTACATCTTTCATAAAAGAAATAAAATGTTTACGATCCGAGTAACAACAATTTCAAAATGGATATCCATTAGTACACTTTCCAAGCTGGCTCAAAATCCAAAATTAACTTTCCAAACTGATATTCCTATCAATGGGACACTTCTAAGCCTCTCTACGAACAAAGTAGAGTTTACCCACAACATGAAGAATTGCAACAAAAGCTATGAACCCAATGCTCATGATTAGTACAACATTTGGAGAGATCTTTAGTCCAGGAGCATCATCAGTATAAAACTGAAGCATAGTCCCTGCTGCTCCTCCTGATGCCCCACCACTGGTTGTCCTTCTCCTGCGCAAGCTTGCAGCAGCTGCTGCACTGCCTCTCGGGGGTGCGGTTCCACCTAAAGCCATTTCTGTAACAACCACCGATATTTGAAATAGTTAAGATCCATATTTATGCTAATCGAGCATCTATAAATGCACCTACAATCAATCATCAGAATAATGGTTTGCCTCAGGAAGTTCATAATTCACAATTCATGACTCATTGTCTTGAATATTCACACCTACAGCACAATATGCAATAACCAGTCTTGTATCTTGCATAGAGATATAAGAAAGGAATTTTATAACTAATTTAAAAATGATGATATAACCCATGGTGCAAAGGGCATTTCACAGCATATCCAACGAAAGGCAATAAAGAGAAAAACTCAGTCAACCAAAGCACAAATCCATCAACATTCTCCCTTGTCAGGCATTAATAACCACTTGTTTTTATTTTTTGACATTCAAAAGGAATTGTATTGCTTCTCAGATGGAAGCAAGGAATGGTAAATAATGGCATGACATAGCCTTGAAGTTGTAAAACCCTTTTTGAGCTTCATGAACCATGTTTTTTATTTTGATTAGGCCACAGCTAAAAAAAGAAGCATTGAGATAAAATATTTTGACAGCCTCAACCACAATAGACAAGCATGCCGCGAATGATAAAGCAATGTTTTTACACATGCAAATCTTCAGAAGCAAAATTCACCAATCAACTTCTAGCAAATTAAACATCAGAATCGACATAAAATGAAAACAAAAACAAAAACAAAAACAAAAATGGATATTCACAATCAATTTCTGGTAGCTTTCCACAAAAAAATAATTGATAGATGAATCAAATCATAAAGAATGGAAAAACTATGAACCTGAGGTCGGTCTCGGAAAACAAATATTTAAGTCAGCGTAATCGAAGGTTGCATATATCAAATTGGAACAGGCTCCAAAAATATACCCAAAGTAGATCTAATAACGAAATTCTAAAAACAAGACTCAAATAAGCCTAATTCACAGTCTTAATCTTCTCCCACCATCATGAAATGAGCAAAATTAAAAACAAAACCTAATTGAGTAAAATAGATCTGTATAAACCTGAGAGAATTAGATCTGAACGAGCAGGTAGAGGAAATTCTGTTAAAACTACATTTATCTGAATCTTCAAAATCGCATTTATTACATGTAGGATTGGACGAAACAATGGAACAAGTGAAATAAAAAAAAAAAAAAAAATTGAAGAACTCGCCTGAAATCGGATCGGAGAATCGAAAGATCGGCCCAAGTTGAAGATCGGAGAAATGAAATTGTATCTTTGAGGAGGAATTAATATCTGCTTCGGTTTATATGGTAGGGTACAAGTACGGGTTTATAATTTTTATTTTTATATCTATGGGCACCCCCATTTCTTCCACACACAAATAACCAATGCCACGTTAAATTTTAAACAAAGTTAAAATTAAATCTGCTTGTACTATGAGTGAAGAGTGCAGGGTGTTGGTCAGAGTAAATTTATTATAATGTTATTTGATGTATTAGAGTATTACTTCTTTATATGATAATATTTACTAATTAAAATTTTAAATTATAAAATTATTGCTACCATATTATTATATTAATATAAAAAATATTATGAATAAAATCAAACGATGTTAAAATTTTGTATTAAATTACGAAATTTTTTAAACGGAAGGGCATAATTATTGATTTGCAAAATATCTGAATATCCTTTGAATGTCTACTTGAGAAAGAACTACACAGCAACAGAGACATCCTTCAATAGGGGAATTCATAGCACCTCTATTCTTCTCCAGTGAGTTGTAATTTGTTCCATTTTGCTATTATGTTTCAAACTGTCTGGTAAATCATTATTCAGAAAAATCATCATATGATTGATTTTGATAAGATAAGCCATTGCTGCAGAAGAAGACATAAAGAAGCATTAGAAAACTGCCACAGTAATGAATAAAATTTAGCATTCAGAAGAACGATATTTCCCTCTAAAAACATATCTTGCTACAGAATAAAATAAAAAAGAAAAAGTACCTTCGATCTCTATTGAAAATGTGGCATTTCCAGTGATACTGTTTTATAAATAAAGGTAATCAGCAAGGTCATGTATCCGAGGCATACAGTTTTCTGACCATAGAAATTGAATTAAGCAACAAATGAACATCGACTAGATCAGTGACAGGCACATTAAGACGTCCTGAATTTGCAAATTCAACTAACTGTAATTTAATATTACATGTGGTAAAGATCATGTTCCAGAGTAAGGTGTAATATCAATAATTTGATGTATGTGGAGATTTACACTTGTAATATTCCTACCAAGTCAGATGGCTATTTGCTAACTCAATTAGAAAATCTGACCTAGTTGAAGGTTAGAAAAATCAGCCCTGGCTTTTAAAATACATTAACACAAGCATATCCTTATTTACCTTGACTTGCGCATCGCCCACATAAATTAAAGGGGGTGCTTCAATAGTTATATGCTTCGTGTGACAGCCCATTAGCAGGCTCTGTGTGAAAAGCTCTGGCAAATCCTCCTCCGCTACAACTATGCTAATCATCTAAATTAGGTAAGATAATCATCAGAGAACATATATAGAGTATACCACTGAAACATTTGCATCTGCCAAGGTAATCATTAAATTGTTGACCAAACTGAAGCCTCCCATCTTCAACTGATGCATTCAACCCTTCAATCCTTTGAAAAATCTACCACCTTTATTTCCCACTCCGGTCCCAGCAAGACTTGATGAAAGGAGAGATCTAGAGTCTGGTCGCCATTTCAACTCTTTCAGAACAGAGAACAGAGATGCCAGGGCAGGAGTCACTTCACTGTCCTTTATCTTGTTGCTCGATATTACTCGTAATCTTTGAAGCTCCTTCCAATTAAGAATAACTGCCTCTAGACCTCCTGTTGTCAGCAATGAGCATCCTTCTAGAGATAGAAGTTTCACCCTCCTAGCAAGAAAGATAAAGAAAAAGTTCATCAGAACATTCACTCTGTTCCAAGGTAATAACCCATGTTAAGAATTAAATGTCAAATCACAAGCACGAGGGAATCACCAAGGGTGAACAGGTCTCAGCTTCAGTGATTAGAATAAAATATAGGCAAAACATCATAACTGACCAAATAATTCAAGCAACTATCATCGACACAAATATCCTTGGTTACACCCATATGGGCTTAATACATGGTTCTTAATACATGATCATAACCACACACATGCAACCCAGAAACATGCAAATATATCCAGTATATAATTGGTGATAACTCAACTCTACTTTCTGTCCCTTTTCTTTTCTAGTATACTAACTTGCATAATAGATTTGCAATGCAACAGTATACACTTAATGTTCCGCTAAAATAAATGCTTTATTCACAAATAAATAGGAGCTTTCAAGCAAATAAGCCATAAGATTGGGGTAGGTGCAGTATTTGCGTAAGGGTGATGAAAAGGGGAACTGATTTCACCAATTCTATCAGTTCCACATCTTTGGCTTGATTTGATTGTTATAATATATACCATTGCTTGAATGTGATACTTGAACATAGACTTGAGTGAATGCAGACATACAGAAAAGTGCAAAAAAATTAGCCGAGTGAATTCGACTAAAAATGTTGCTCTACATACATTCCTACTTCAAAGCACTGTATCTTAATTCAATGATGGAGATGGACAAAATGAAACTACCATTCTCTAAAGTCAAACCATGCAAATGATTATATTACATGAAACAAAACAAGCTAAACACAGATATTGTACCCAACACATACTAGGTCATCCTTATAGTGCTATAAATTACTTTATCCGTCTCATTCTCTTATGAATATCATGTCAAGTTTTAACAAACAATTGAATAAGTAATCATAAAAACCATAATGACAAAACCCAATACCTAAAAACACTAGCAATGTCAAATACTTCATCCTCCAATCCCCAACAGTTCTGAAAAACGATCTCCCTAACAGCCTCGCAAACTAAAAACAGAGCCTTTACACCAGGCTTTTCCCGCATCTGACACTGTTGCAGATGCAGCTCTTCAAGAGTAGGACAACACCCCAAATGTTCATCTGGACCTGGACTCGAATCAATGCTCTTGCAGGACTGCAGCCTCAAAGTCTTCAAATTCCCACAAAATGACAATGCAGCCAACCACCCACCATCCATTTTATGATCAAAGAGAGTCAATTCCTCAAGCATTTGACAGCACTGCCCTATTGCCTTAATCCCATCATAGCTCCCTTCACATCCACACAGCTCAAGCTTCACTAACCGCCTACATCCTTGGGCTAATATCGTTAATCCAATATCAGACACCACCGACTTATAAAACCCATCAATACAACCAATCAATTTCACGACTTGCAAATTCCTACACCCTGAAATGCCTTTTAACGATAAATCCCCACAACAATGCAGCTCCAGTTCTTGTAATGTTTCGCAATTATTTGAAATACTCAACAGCCCAGTTTCGCTCGCGCCAATTGCAGAAACTCTCCTCAGATTAGGATAACGTTTAGCAATCATTTGAAGCCCAGAGTCAATCAAATCCGATGGTAACAGGTCATTCTCTTCAATAAACCCTGTCTCTGAGAATTCGGTATCAATGCGAGTCGACAAATTCTTGTGAGTCAACATAATACCGGAGTTTCGAGGCGTTGTAATACATGCGTCAACGATGCCAATCTCGGTTAGATTGGGGAACCGGTGAAATATCCGACCCGAATTAAGAAATGACCAGTCAGTGAGCTCGAGAGATTGTACCAAGCGTCCATGAAGATACAACCAGCGTTTGCAAACAAGAGAATTAGAGACATACTGAGAGATTGGAAGTCTGGAGAAAATTTGGAGGAGTAGTTCATCGGAGAGCAGGGAAGTGTAATCAGGTCCAGAAGGGTCCAAAATTAGAGATTTGAATCCTGTTAATGACGAAAAGTCAGTCTCAGAAGGAGGTGATTCTGATTGGCTAGCAGATAAGGATCTGAGATGCATCTTCAAAACTACATGCTCTAGCGATTGCTCTTTGAACCATTCATCCGGAAAGCTAACAGCTCTGCTCCACTTTGATATGGTAGATGCCCTTGGACTTTGGTTAGGGTTAGCGTTTGGGCTTCCATCCGGTGAAAGTGACATTTATTTGGATGGATTTGGGGTTAGGGATTATTATTATTTTTTAATCTGTATCAGTGTCAGCGTCTACTTTTTTTTTACTGCGCTCTGGTTTGGTTTGTTATTTCCCACCTCCTCAACTCTATTCCTAACTATTGGGAAAATTTTGTCTACACCACTAGCTGAATTAACTTGGTCGATATAATAAAAAGTTAATAAGATAAATTTGAATATAAATAATTTTTTATTAAAAAATAAAATAATATTTTCAAATGAACAATTTTTTAAAAATTATTAATGATTATTAGTTGAGTGTATGAACACTAAATACTGTAGATAATAATTTTCCTCTTCAATTTTCTTCTTTTTTTGTTTGGATTTGTGGGGTGTCTATTTCTTTTTTATCCCATTCATATGCAAATGATTTTCTTTTCTTTTTATTTGGTAATGATTCGGTGTGCAAGCGTCTATGATTAAATTATTGATTGGATGTCAAAGGAATCTAGATCTTTAAGTTTCTAATGACATGGCGCAATTCTATTGGGCTTATTTGAGATGTATATGATTTGGCTTTTGGGTTTTTATTTGAAGCTTGAAATGATTAGAAAAATCAACTTTCTGTTCCCCGCATTTTTGGTATTTTTATTAAAAGAATTTAAAATCTGTCTCATGTGAGGTTGTGACAATTGTGGACTGGCAAGTGGCAAGTACCTTTTTTAAAGCCACTGTGCTGTTATGCAAATAGCAATGCACTGTGATGCTGTTAGATAGGGTTAAGCCCTAGAGCCCATTAACAAGAAACCCAATAGCCCATGACTCCCTCGTTGTCACAGACTCACAATTAAAGCAGTTCTCCGACGGTGATTATTTTAAAAAAAAAGAGCTGATAAAAAAAATACGAAACAACTAGTTCAACATTTTCCTTTATTATTCTCCAATATAAATCCTTTACTCTATTAATGCATCGATAAAAATACATGAATATTTAATATTATTAATATTAAAAGGATAATCATAGCTTATATTTGCTAGAGTCAAAGTGATGAGTAAGTAAAATTATTTAATTGACTTAATTACCCTCATAGCTAAAGGATTTAAAATTAAGTTGTCTCTTTTCTTATAAATTCATAAACCTTAAAGTATATATATATATATACCTTCCTTGATTAATTACACCAAAGATAAAGAAACTAATCAAACCATAGAAAAGTATTAAATTTATATATCAAAAGTCATAATATAGGACAACTCACTTTGGGCTTGATAATGAAATTGCTTAGTTCCCAATCGATGAACATTAACTCAATGTATATGAAGACTGTGCTCTTGAGCTTAATAAATAAGGGTTAGATTTTTTATAATGGATCAAATAATAAATAGGAAGAGGTTAGGAAAAAAAAATTATAATTATAATTTAAGATGAATTAAAATCTAATCATAACTAAAAATTAAATTTAGTAAATATATAATAAAATTTTAAATTCATATAATATTATTTATAATTAGATCAATTAGTTTTACTTATTTATTCTAGGAAGAACGCTATTGCTATTGCTATTCATATTAACAATATATAAAAAAAAATGGCAATTAATAAGAGCAAAAACCTGTACGATGCCGGTGATAATTAAGATAAGATGTGTCACGGGAGAATGGTGCAAAAAATTATAAAAAATGAAGTCCTTGGCAGTGTTGCGTCATGCTATAGCAACTTAATTTGGAGGCATATATATATTTGTCAAATGAAAGAGTCAATCATTTGTTTATTCACTCTTTATGAGAAAAGCTTTTATTATTGTCTAGCGGTACACTGCGACATTGCAATTTATAATTAACCACATATGGGACCATACAATTTTCGGTACCTCAAATCAGCATCAGGCTGCCGTTGTCTAAATTTGACTACCGCCTCATGCATTTGATTTTGATGGTATAATTACAATAAACCTGCATATGGATTTCATTTTGTAATCAATTGGTTTAATTCTTATTTTATTCTAAGAAATTAATTAAGATTAACAAGCATCAACCAATGATTAATAATTATCTTCCCTTAAAGAATTTTCAATTATAACCTCTTAATTTTTTTAAAAATGACAATTTATTTTTTTTTAAATAAATTAAAATGTTTATAATAAGACGGAGAAGTAGTTAATTGAAAAAGAATTTGGTGTTTAAAAAAAAATAAGTTTAATTAATTTATAAGTGAAGCGAAAAATAATTTATAAGGGTAAGGAACCACTCAATTCGTCTTAGTGCAAATCAGTTTCCCACGCGCACTCGCTAGAATAACTACTTCGAATGGACCTTGGGGATAGGCCATAGGGTTGGGCACACAAAAGTCCTGACTAGACGTCCTTAAATTCTAAGGCCCGAGCCATCAGGCCATAGGGTTGGGCACGCTCAAATTGATATATAAATATATAAGGTTTGGTCAAGCCGGCCCAATATTTTTGAATGCAATGGAATCATTTTTGTAAAATTATTTATTCTGGTCAGCATTAAAGAGAGATGTGTGAGCTCTCGTATAAACGTGGGAGAGTATACTGTAGTCACATGCCCGCGCGTTGCACGAGCTATGAGTGTATATATATAATTTAATAATTTAAGTTATGTTATGAATTTAATAATTTAAGTTAGTTTACGTCAATAAACAACTCGTATCATGTAGTTATAATTACATGATGCAAATCGTAAAAGTAATTTACATAATTGTTGATGATTGAGATAGAGGCTTTACCTATAAAAAAATAATATTAGTTTGAAATTATTAATCAAGAAAATAAACAAATAAAAAATTTCAACGGCTTACTTTATTTATTTATTTTCAAAACCTAGGGAAAAAGTGAGCTTTTTTTTTAAAAATAAATAAATAAATAAATAAATATCATTTTATAATAAAATCTATTAATTTTATTCATTTATATCAATCGCGCGGGCATGTGATACCTGCGCTGCACAGTACACAGTGCATGTGGTACCTGCGCTGTACAGTGCACAGCTATTAATTAATTTTAACTAAAAATATTATATTTTTTATCTACCTAAAAATTAACCCTAATATTTATAAATTAACACTATCATAATTTTAACTAAAAATGTTATTAATTAATTTTAACTAAAAATATTATATTTTT